>JARWCS010368479.1:0-10347 GCA_034783895.1 Geukensia demissa | reverse complement strand
AGAGACAAGACAAATTTAAAACAAACTAAAAGATAAAACGTAAACAAAAGGAACGAAAGCTTGGAATCCACGAACTCTTCTACAAAACAGGAGTGGGATCAGGTGCTCCGGAAGGGTAAGCATCCCCTGTCCTGCGCGCAACACCCTGTCACAATACACACTTTAAACGCCTTGTAAAAGGTTAAATAATTCACTTTAAATGGTGTACCAATAATGTGACAGATCTGAAGCACAATACGAACTATCCCACAATCGCCTCATATAAAGTCATACAAAACGATTCTAAGATGGAAACAAACAACGTTGAATCTAATGTGCCACATATTCAAAGAGATGATTTGATTCCTATGCTGCTGATGAGAGGCTCTTAAAATACACAGCATAACGGAATTGACAATATTTATACAACATTCGTTATTATTTTTTAAGCAGTGCTTCCATGCCACAGTTCCCGAGCGTATTTACTAGCCCAGTTGTCAGACTTGTCTGTTTTTCACATATTCACGGTATTTATTTTAATTCTAAACAAATGACAATAAGGAGGGCTCATTACTTCTACTTGGTATAACTCCTTTCAATGGATTTGGCTGCCTATTTCAATTTGTTTGGGTATGAGTACTGCTACCATATTCGCATCTCGGCTCTACTGCTGTTGATGAGAGGTAACTCATTGCTACACATGCTGCGTTGTACGCTCTTTTCATTTTCGGGTATTGGAATGTGTGTTGGAAAAATACATCTTTTTCACTTTGTAATTTGTAAAATTCCCTTATTGATATAGTTATATTTGGTTTATTAGTGTTCATTGCTTCATGAACTGTTTAATTACTTTGGTCCATCAATGTAACAAGTAATTCAGACATTGACTGAGATTCCTATTTTTGGCCTCAGAGTGTCTGTTGAAGATAAATCCAGGAAAGACAATGGGTTTTTAATAGTGAATAATTGTGCCAGCATTCATATATTTGTGACAGCTTAATTATTTGTGCCTTTCTACATGACAGGTCTTATAAAATAAGCATTTACCATTTTTTTTTTACAAATATAAGAAACTCTTAAATTGGCACATTAAGTGAAGTAATTCCAATGGAAAGTTGCAAGCATTCGAACTTAATTTAAAGGGATGCACTTTGTTGATATCATCGCAGAAAATTCCGTCACAAATATTTCGTTCTTACTGAATGTGTAATCTTAAAACCTGCATTAGATTCAACTGTAGAAAAGGAGGTGGAGGTCTTTGGGTTCGGAAAACAAACAAGCACTATAAAACTATTTTTTTTAAATAAATCAGTAACTGCCATTTTTTTGTTTCCATAATGACCTTTTAAATCAAAAGTCATATATATATTTTACTATACCAAAGAGAGATTAAAAAAAGAATACGAAATGTAATTTATTTTTTTTGCAATATCAAATATTGTCTGGAAATTACCAGATTGCATGATTTGCATCAAATACCCACATGGCCATTGGATTGCCTTTGTGTCATTTTTAGCTCACCTGCTCAAAGGCCAAGTGAGTTTTTGTCATCCCTTGGCGTCTGTCCGTAAAGTTCTACATTTTCATCTTTTCCTTTGAACCCGCTAAGCAAAATAGCACTAAACATTACAGGAGTAATTTAAGGAAGGTCAGTTACAAATTTTCCTCGTCTAGTCCAGATTGGACAATAATCGTGGCCGCCAGCGACAACAATAATTTGTGATTGGCTAATACATTTTAAAATCTTCTCATCTGAAACCGCTCGGCCAAATGGATTAATATTTGATGTGGAACATCTATGAGTGGTCCTTTATAAAGTTTCCCCATTTCGTCTCGATCAGACAAAAACATCACCACCATGGACCATTCTTGATTCTGATTGGCTGATACATTAAAAATCTTCTCCTCTAAATATGTTTGGCCAAATGGATTTATATTTGATGTGGAGCATCTATGGAAGTTTCTTCATACATTTTCCTCATTTTCACCCGATCGGACAAAAAAACATGACCGCCATGGTTTGTCGTGTCTAGTATATTTTTCCCTCTTCATAGACCCTTTGGTTTACTCTCTCGTCATTTTAGTTAATTGATTACATCTGTTGTCCAAGTAAAATGTGTATAGAGTTTAAATAGATGATCTGTTGGTTTTTAGTTAAGGATGGAAAAAATATATACTCTAGCTTTAGTTTTAAGTGTAGTGTTTTTTGTATATGTTTGTCTTTCGTTGATTTTTTGTTGGCCAGTGTCTTGTCCGTCTTCTGATTTAACGATTTCTGTCTGCCCTTTGGTATCTTCGAATTGAATCAAAATATTTACAGATGAAATGTTGGTTTGTTAAATTTTTACCGACTATTAAATCAGAACATTCTAGGTTAGTTTATAAGTATACAGTGTATATTCAACCATTTAAATTCTTTAACGGTATAGGCAACAGCCTCCGTGGCTTAAAGACAGCTAAACCCTGGTGGAGACAACTTACACATCGAAGAATCACATTTGTATCTCACCTTATTGGTATATAGGATTAATTTCTATAATTATGAGCATGAAGTCAAAAGACTTGGAGTCAAAGGACTTGCAAATGGAAGAAACATCACCATCAGTAATTTCTAATTAAGTGACAAAAAATATTTCATACGTGATGAGAAAAAAACATCTGTTGTGTAACATTTTATTCAACCGTCTTTCTTAAACATAATATAACGAAGGGAAATGATGATGTATTTAGTCATTGTTCGTCACTCGTTTGATTTTTACTTAAAAACCTTAAAATTTAATGAAAATGAAAAACTTCATGAGCGCTTATGATTGTCTGTTTCGTAGTCCTGAAGAAATAGTCGCATCACAGATCAGGAAAGTATCTTTAGAACAAATGACGATGACTTTTCTTGCAATCTGAAATATAAAACGTCAGACAGTTATACACAGATGTATTGATAAAGTTACATCCAAAACATTTAGGTATTCTTATCTTTCAGAAATATCAAAAGTAATATATTAAATTGGGAAATAAAGAATATAAACTATATGAGGTAAATGACATACAGTATAATAGCACTGAGACATCACTTTATGTCTCTTTAATTAGAAATAGCTGGAAATGGTAAATTTTCAGTGATATTTGAGAATATTTTCTTACATCGAACACACACCAAAAATATTTTAATTTAATGTTTAGGATGCCCACTTCCATAGTACCACGAAATTTTAAGTTATATTTCATATATATATTAAAACAGCGCGGATAAGGACCAATGATCCTTTATCACCATAGGTATTTTTTATATAAAGTGTGCAAGTATCGGGTAGAAAGTAATCGGAAATTCCGCAAAATGATTGTTTCTTCTTTCGTGCATTTCACTTAGTAAACTGTCGAATCAATTGTTCTGTTTTTTTTTATTTTTAATTTGTGGTTTTTTGGCATATTTTGGGGGTAAAAATGGTCTTAATGCATTCCTTTATTATACAGTTTCTTTTCATTAGAGACGACATTTCATAAATGTTGTCTTGTTGGAAATGCTTTCCTATCACGACTTTATTATGTAAACATGTATAATAGGCTACATTTTTACTGCAATATTACAAAATAAAGAATGCTAAACTGATTTGCCCGCTATACTCCTCTTTATCTGAGTTCTATGTAACCCAGACAAGGTATCCTTTAATTTGTTCCCATTAATATATCTTTTTCCTATTCCGGTATTATTCAAAATTGTTCTTCACTTGTTTCAAGTTCATACTATAATTGTAAATTTCAGTCAAATGAACATAAATATTCCAATCACGACATAATAAAACATTTGCTAAATCAATCATGTTTTATACTATCGCTGTTGAGTTCAATTGAAGCCACTACATTGCATCCTGTTGGGTGATGATAAATTTCTTCCTTTCCGTTATGTTCTAAATTAGCGTCGAAGGAAACTTATTTTATTATATCGATCCTCATGTTGATACATTGATATGATATTTATTCTTTCATCTGGAAATTTTAGTTTTTATCTTTGAATTGTTTTCGAAAGTTACAATATAAATGGTTGCCAAAGTCTTTCTTTTCAAATGCTCATTGATTTCTCTATATTTCATAAATCTTTATTTCCTTTTTGGTTTTATAAATCTAAAATTCGTGACCTTTTTGCTAATATAATATTGCTTGGTTTTACTTTCATGGCAGTTGTTTTTTTTTAACGAAATGGACATAAACGGCAATTCTAATGATGTTTATAGGTAAGCACTATAACGAGTGCTCTACATGAACCTTCATCGCGACTCTGGACTGGATGATAGTCCTCTGCCAAGTTGATACAAAAAAAAAAAAAAAAAATGGCGGACTAAGAGTAGAAGTGGGATTTTTGTGTCCGAGTGATAAATACAACAATTATTTTCTGTTTATTGTTGTGTTAATTATCTTTGTTTTTATCATATTGTTTATTTTGTATTGTCTCCAAGGACTAATAATGAGCACAATTTAGCGTTTATAGATGCTATTTTTGAACATTATCGCTTTATCTTAATATGGGATGAAAACGTTTAATTCTTCTGTAGAGATAAAATTTTCGAAATCATGTTCATTTATATAACAAACTTTCAATTAACTCACAGCGTCCAGTCTCACAGCCTACACAATGATAATTGTTTCTGCACTATATTCACCTCCTTTGGATAGCCCGTTGTTATATAATTAAATGTGTGCGTCATATTGTTGAATGTATTTCAGAATTAAAGTTAATTGACTATTTCGCGGACGGAATTATTCAACAAAGTATGCTTCCTATTTTGCGATATATAGACACGATTTTTCTTTTTATGAAGTCCATCTTTTCTGAAAGTATATGTTTTTCTTTTTGCTTATTGTTTTGAAGGAATATGCAGAATTCCAAAGCCCTGAATTTACGGAGAGTCAAGTCAAAAAGTATCGCAAGTAATAGATGTCCTTGCCTATGGATTTGACTTCCTATTTCGATTTGCTTGGATTTTAGCACTTCTTCTAGGTTTTAATCTCGTATGTCCTTTGTTTTGGCGCTAATGCTACTGATGAGATGTTAGTCCTTGAAATACATATATATTTTATACAGAAATAAATCACCATATTTACACAATATTGGTGATCTAGTATTTTGAAACACCTGTGATTATGCCACTGCTAGTGGACCAGAGTTTCCCCGGGTATTCACCAGCCAAGTTGTTACACATGTCTGACATGAAATATATCACATATGTTTTTCAGTGATTGACAGTATTTATTTAAATTCTAAACTCTTGAATTAACGGAGAGCTTAGAAATGTATCTTAAGTTGTACAAGTCCTCGCCTCTGGATTTACTTCCGATTTCAATTTTTGTCGGATTTGAGTACTCGTTCCACTAAGTTGTTATGCTCGAATTTCCGATGTTTTGATTCCTATGCTGCTCCTTGAAAAAGGTATACAAATTATCGTGGGTCCCCACCTCCCATCCGCTACTTACAAAATACTGATTAGAATTTGATGAGACTTTCAGGGATACATTGCTGCTTAATACCATTGCCACTGTGCATCTCCTATTTTAAATTTTGATATAATTTATTCAGAGCGGCATTGTGCACCTCCTATTTTTTTCCTTGGATTAAGAATAGCCATTTAAGTCTTTACCATTTACTCAACTTCGAATAAGAGTGGGGAAATATTTAGAGAGCTCATGAGTCCCAAGAAATTTAATTTTTAATATTTTTAATAAATTTAAGATTATTTGGCAAGCTGTTCCAGTCTGTTGTTGCATTATAATAAAAAGTATTATTTGATTGACCGTTTACAGATGGAACATGAAATTTGGTTCCCCTGAATCTATGAAATGGTTATGACAATCACGAAATTTTACAAAATTATTATTCAGATATGAAGAACAATTCTTATGGAATATTTTTACTATGATTTAATTTTAATTATCTCACAATGTTTCCACATTAAAACAACTGTATTTCTGAAAAATTGGATATTTTATACTAGCTCTGTAATATAGACATTTAACATAACTTTATAAATTTACATGCAAATTATATTTTTAGAATGCCAACTTGGCAAAGTGATCCTCTTGACTCTTTTGGCAGACATATGGCATTACGATTAAAGTCTTGCGTTTGTTCTGTGAATAAATGTTTTAACTATAGTTTCCCATAAAACACATAGTTATCTATGTTAAGGCCGAAATTTGTTAGGCTTGTCTGAGATTTTATGATATCAGATTGGCAAGCTGTAGAGTCTGCCACCCAAACAATGAATGCCTGGCTTAGGATGGGCCCTGAATAATTCCCTGTCTCTCTTTCTATGAGTGATTTGTTACCTGATATTATAGGCTGACTGCTTCTTGTTCACATGCTATCTGTCGTGCCTCTGCCTGAAATTACGATAAAATTACATTAACAGTATTTGGAAAAAACTATGACGACTATTTCAATCAACTAAACAAAATGAATTTAGCCATATTAAAGAAATACCATAATGGAGACAAAGCCTAAGCAATGACCTCGACTCCTGGCAGATACCCGAAATGACGTTAGACATGTTTTGCTAGCTAATCCCCTAACATCAAGGCCAAAGACAAAATCAGTCTAAACAAAAATTTAAGATACTGTATAAAAATCGTACATATATGCACCCGTAAATATTTTTTACGGTTCATTTGGAAAACTTCTTTTTAAATTCTAGTAATTATTTTTATGTAATAGCATTCACTGCTGTTGCTTAGATGACTAAATTCTTTGCAATTAGGCTGTAGAAGTTTAAATTCTACTGTCACTTGGTGGGTGGCTGTCTCATGGACAATCATGCCACATCTCCTATTTTTATATTATGAGGAAGTTTCATTCAAATCCATTAAGATTTGACAATGCTATTGAAGTTCAAATAAAATTTAACCTTAGTGTTAACCAACAATCAAGATCTGAAAAAACTTGATCCAATTATCTAACAAAATATGGATCTTTTTAAAAAACTTCCACTCTGTATGATATATTTTCATCATAAAGAAGCTTTTGAGCAAATTTCATATTAATCCATGAAGATTTGACAAAGCTATTGAAGTCTTAAAAAACTTATCCAACAATCATGAGCAGAAAAAAATTAGTTCAATGATCTAACAAAATACAGAAAATATGAAATTATTTTAGCAAAATTTTACTCTAGATGATAAACTTACACCATAAAGAAGCTTCTGAGCAAGTTTCATGAAAATCCATGACATTTGGACAAAGCTATTCAGGTCTGAAAACACTATAACCTGAGGTTAAACCAGGCATGGATGAGGACTACGACGGAATTGTGACCACTATGTATGGTTTGCAACGATGAACATGCAGCAACATTCATCGCAAGCGATACAAAACTTCTGAAGGCACTAACTATGGTTTTTTATGTCTTTTTTCGATAACAATGGATCATTTATATTCTGGGAACACTGCAAATATACAAAGCCAAAAATTTAACTTACAGCCATCCAGGAGGAGATAATCCAGTGATAACTAATTACAGGAGGGCATGGCGACATCTGACATTGAGCTACTTTGTCCATTGTTGGTTGGTGTTGACACATGCTGTCTGGTAACAAGACTGACCCTCTAGTTGTCTCACTTCTGCAAGTAACCTTCCGTGATTTTCTTCCGCTGCCACATGTCACTGAACACTGAAAACAATAATTGCTTTATGAAACAGCATAAATGCAACATTGAAATTTTATGAAAAACAAAGAAATCATGAACTGAATATGCAAAAATGGTGTCAGCTCTTCCAATGCTACAGGTCAGTTAATATTTCTTTTTCAAATGATTAAATAAACAAATATTTTTGAAAAACCTTGTGCACAGTTTTCAGAGGGTTTCTGTGTCTACACAATTTGTGAGGAATGGCACAGACACAGAAACCCCAGACTTGGGAAGACACATCTTGCATGGAAGGCTGGGACAGACAGCATTAAATAAAGATCAACATTCAAATATAACAAGAAAGTATTCCAGTTTTTTTGCATCAAATATATAACCATGTTTATGAAAATTCCAGGTTATTGGTCTGTTTCTTAACGCTTGTTAAATTAACTGTGGCCACCACTTGGTATCCCATGTTGGCAGACATTTCTGGGTATTTTTTATTAGTTTCTTGAGAGAGTTAATTCACCCATGACCACCTCTTAGCATGCCATGTGAAGGGACATTCCTGAGTATTACAGAGTATTTTCTGTCTGTTTATTTAGGCTACATTTATTTGACCTCTGACCACTCATTTATCATGCAAAGTTGGTGGACATTCCTAGGTGCTATATGGTACTTTTGATCAGTTTCGTTAGGCTATAGTTAATTTACCTGTGACCACACATGCAATGTTGGGGGACATTCCTGGGTATTACAGGGTTTTTTTACTTTCTTTAGGCTATAGTTATTTTACCTGTGACCACTCCTTTGCATGCCACGTTGGGGGACATTCCTGGGTATTACACGGTATTTTTCTGGCAGGTTTGGTTTGATGACTACACCTACTACGTCTAACTCGCCTGAATTTCGTCAGAGATAATTTTTGGTGACAGTATACTCTACGTTTCTGTTTACCACCTCCACATTTTCTGGTGCACTTGGTCCATGGACCTGTATACCAACTGGAAAAACAAGAAATCTGTGAGCTCACTAGTTTTACCCAACTCAACCTTTAATTCCATTTAATGGCAATAAGAAAGTGAATATCAAATGAATCTAAAAAATTGCATCCCATGATACAACACACCAATACCAATCTAGACTTTAAATATTAGCACAATATATCATGAGTCAATTGTGCATGTATTAATACTGATAGTCTTACTATAAATGGAGGCAGTTGAACTTCAATTAATGCACTATTAAAGATATATTTGCAGGAATGAAAACAAGTATGCCTGTTTGTTGCTTCCAGCCTATAATGAGACACTAAAAGAAGCTATGGAACAGATAATTCTAGAGCATTATCTTTGGTTTAACTATATGCCGAAAACTTATAAATCCGTCAATGCTTGACTGGTGAAAATTAATAAAGATCTGACCAATAAAAATGCTTGAATAG
Organism: Geukensia demissa; assembly: GCA_034783895.1. Taxonomy (NCBI): domain Eukaryota; kingdom Metazoa; phylum Mollusca; class Bivalvia; order Mytilida; family Mytilidae; genus Geukensia; species Geukensia demissa. Next base: position 1,309 of record JARWCS010368479.1, on the reverse strand, counting down.
ACTTTTTTGGGAATATTTTATGTCAACCCCTGGTTGTCAGTTTAAATTCTATTCTAAAACTCTAAGTATAAAAATTTTAGCTCATGATAATAAGTTTGTGTATATAGTTGTACCTAGGTTGACATGGTTGTGTATTACATGAAGATATGCCTGTTTTAGGTTGACTTGTCTGGTCACAGTTCCTAGGGTTTACCTCTTCTCCATCACCACGGTAACAATGAGCAGTTGATTTCTGGATGCCTAAAATATAATGTTTTTACAATAAAACATTTTCACTGATATCTGATACTTTTGCCAACTCATTTCCATTATAGGCTTCACAAGAATTAATTATTGTTAATCAAACCAAGATTTCCATAAAATACATGCAAGAATCATGCAAAGGCAATTAATGTTAGGATTTTTTGTGTGTGTCCAAACTTTAAAAATTCTTACTTGTTTTAGGAGTTTGGGTGTCTTCTTGTATAGAATGCACTGAAAATGTGCCAAAAAGGGGACATAACTCATGACTATATAAAATTTGGTTACATTGCATTGGAAGGAAAACTGCCTTTAATAAATAAACCCAAAAATTTTAAGATCTCTGGAACAGAGATTTTAATTATTCACATTAACATGGTGGAATAGTAATGTGCTGTATATTTCATTTTGTTTGAATTAGAACTTTCCATTCACTATTTATTTGTTTTATTTTCAGTTAACCTGTATGGTTTATTTAAAACAAAAGAACTTTATAGCTTACAAAGGCCTAATATACTTGGCTTTGTAAGAGAAAAGCTTTGACTGTACTATTGGTTTTACAAGTAATATATACAGGAAAAAATTTTATTCGGTTACTAAGAGTGCTCACAGTAATAACAGTTGTAATACTATATAAATTACAGAATTTCTTTTTGAAACGACTCTGTAATATGACAAACTCAAGAAACTGTTTTTTTTCCTCTTTAACCCTATTTATCTCAAAAATGGTAATAGATGGAAAAAATCTGTTGTCATACTACTGAAAGCTTTCCATGAGAAATCAAATGAAAATAAACATCAACCCTTAAAAAAAAAGCTAAATGTTATGTACCCTTAAATAAATCATGAAGACCCATACCATAATAGGACTGCAAAATTTAACAGCATTTCTATGCCCTTACAAATTTAAAAAAGTATTACCTCCCTTTTAACATTATGCAAAAAGTTCATAATCTTACAACTTCTCTGTCAGCCAGGTGTATCATTTTATTCATTGATTGATTGATTGATTGTTGTTTAACGTCCAGTGGCAAATATTTCATGCATATTCAGGACGGAAACAAGTTAG
>JARWCS010368469.1:0-10347 GCA_034783895.1 Geukensia demissa | reverse complement strand
AGTGTAAAGCACTACATATTTATGACAGTCTTTTAAAAAGCTATTTATTTTCAAATTGAGTAGCGAACATCCTTAAGAGTAAGATTATCTTTACTCCTTGGAATGCAGTGATGCTTTGAAATCCTACAGACTTTCCAAAACCAGTTTTTCTGAAAGTTAAATGGCGGATTTCATTTGACTAAGGAATATAGGGCACCCACCATTTGAGGGTGCCTAGGAATTGTATCTCGACAAGATTTTTTTTGTCAAAAAATTTGATAATGAGTTAATACAAGACCATTATGCCACCTAAACTAGTTTTCAATAAAGGGGAGATGTCAGATTAATCAGAATAGGAATAAAAATAAGCTCCATCTCCAGAACCGTCCGAAAAAAAAAACAAATAGTTCTTTCTCAACTTTCTTTAGATATTTATTTTTGTTCCACAGGTTCTTGCTCTGATCCCTTAGGTACTCCAGGCCAATTGTGTAAAGAAGACCGTCACTGTCAGCCTTACGAAAAATGTTGTAACCGGATTGGTCTCCAAGGAAACTGCCAACCAGTGAGGCCTCCTACAGTTCCCGTTTTAAATTGTAGTAAATGATGACATTTTACCGATATTATTTTACAAATATCTGAACTTATATAAATCAGTATTAACGAAATATTTTGTACATTATGCATGATTTATTTAACGTCAACAGGCGAATATTTCTTGTACATTCAGGAACAGAGCATATCAATAGAAAAGAATAAATGTATCAAGATCAACACTATAAGTGAGATTTTATAATTTGCTGGTTGATAAGAGGACTGCCCAAGGAGCCATTGTCTTCATACCTGGACATATTATTGTCTCCGATCTGACCAGTCTTTGCGCTATATCCTTAATTCCGCGTGCTAAGCTAAAAACAGTTTAAACCTTTTTAACGATTGATTTGACTTTCTATTTAATTAAGTTTGGACTTGATTACTTCTTCTACTATGGTTGGATCTTTGATTTTCTTTGGTTGAGATCTAATTCAACCGCTGATTTTTTTTTGTTTGATTGGAGTTTAACGCTGCTTCAAGAATGTTTTAGTCATATCGCGGCGGTTAATAAAACTGTTGTAGGAAGCCGGAGTACCCGCAGAGAATCATCGACCTTAGGCAGGTAACTGACAAACCTTATCACGTGCAATGTTAAATGCAACATTTTTTGTATTTTGTATGGTACATAGTCAGGTGCGAACTCACGCCGTATATGTGATAGGCTTTAGTGATCTATACAGATAAGTTTATATCGACAACATTGACCACTCGGCCACGCAGGTCCCCAATACCGCCAAAGAGAAGTTACTTTCCGAAATTTATACGCAAAATAAATTCATCATATCAACGTAACACTGGTAAATTTGTATTTTAAAAGCATATGATGCCGCTGCTGTTGGGCTTGAGGTCTTGGAAGGGTATGACATAAAATTATTGCACTATTTTGCAGGAATTTTAGTCCAGTGTAGAATATCCATGTGAGGGATCAAAAGCGCATAATTAATAGAGACAAGACAAATTTGAGACAAACTTTTAGACAGAACGAAAAAAAAAATGCTTGGAATCTAAGAAATCCTTTACAAAACAGGAGTGAGAAGGGCAAGCATCTGCTGGTTGTCCAGAAGTCTCAGGGGTATCTACCCATCAGCCCAGTTTTCAGATCTGACTGTTCCAGGAACTTGCGGTATTTATTTGAATTTTAAACCCCTGAAATGGCGGAGATGCTTTCAAATGTATCTCGCGTGGAAGAAAATTTTCTGTTTAATTTTGGCTTCATATTTCGATTTGTTTATATCTGAGTACTTCTGCTACGTTTGAATCTCGAATTCCTTTGTTTTCGCCACTAGTTTGAAGTAAAATACGCATACAACATAGAAAAAATTTCAATATTTAAACAATATTTTAATGCCTTTCTCATCCGATCGAGGCCCTAAATACAAAATACAAAATTCCATAAATTTACGGAAAGTTACATGATCACCTAGGAGGTTACACATCTACCAAATTATATCATAAAATATAAAGATATTGCATATCGTTCGTACGTAATATTAGACGAATTTTCGGTGCTGAATTCTGCCTTGATTTTTAAATAGTTTTCCATGTGTCTTGATCTGCCTGATTAACTCAGAACAGATACAAGTTTACAGGTTTCAAATCTATTTAAATTCATTGATTGTTTTCAAAGGATATTGAATTGTGAAAATGAGACGAAAGTCAGCAGCTTGAACCGTACACATATTTTTATATTGGTCCCTAGCGTATCGGTTGACGTTAAATCCAGAAAAGATGTAAATTGTGTCCTTCTGGCATATATTCCACATTCTTTCGTTTAAATATACAAAATTAAATATTGATTTATTGACTGTTGGTTGCTTTACGATCATTGGAAAATATTCGGACGAATTGTAAAAGAATATAGAAAAGAGGGATTGGACACAACATGACAACGGCACTTGTCAGCGTAAATTGGTAAGGATAGGTAGGGACAGCTAATTAAGCCTTTTGTAGCGGTCTAAGGCCTTCGCTTTTTCAAAATCTATAAAGGGATCTTAAACTTGCAGGAAGTCTGACTTTTTCCAAGAACGTAGCACAAGACAGGGGATGCTTAACTGATCCCAGTCTTGTTTTTAACGGAGTTCGCGTATTCCTTTGTTCCTTTTGTTTTCGTTTTATCTTTTAGTTTGTTATAAAATTGTCTTCTCTCTTTGAACTCTGCACTTTTGATCTCTCACATGGGTATTCTACACTGGACCCACTGTAGTCCACTGCCAGTCTCTCTGTATTATAACCTGTAAGCCCCCACCCAAAAGTATCCGCCACCTTGAATCGAACTAGGTCAGCTCTGTGGGTCGAACCCCGGAGGCTGCTCCGGTGGCCTGAAAAAGGAATAATAAAATGGGATTTATTAATATGAGCAATGCTGACCAAACCAAAGGAAACGGGATGGGACTCAGGTAGTTTTAATGAGAAGTTTCTCCTTCAACTCGACTGCTGCAATGACAGTTTTCCATTTGAAACATGTAAATGTCGTATCAGAATTAGGTGAAAGCCTAAATGGTACAGTATTTAGCCCAGAAATACAAGCTGTTGCGAACAGCATTTTAGATGTTCTATACCGGCCTTAAATTCCTGGAGAGTTGACGTTAACCGTGGAGCATCGTATCCTGTTCAAGCAGTTTCTGTGTCAATGACTGAGGTCGTTCAAGACAATTTCTGTATTTGATACACATTTTTGAGTACAAAATTATGCCAGATGAATTTGTCATACACTGGGTAGCTGGAATATTATTGTGAATTAATTGGAAGATGATAAAGTAAACTATCATATTTGAGTCGAGTATAGAATTCCCATGCGAGAATTCAAAAGTGCATAATCTACAGAGACATGACAAACCAAACCAAAAGATGAAAAGGTAATGAAAAGAACAAAGGCTTTGACTCCACGAGCTCCTATAGAAAAAAATTAGAATCAGGTGCTTCGAAATCGTAAGAAACCCCTGGCTTATGCGTAGAATCCTTTAACTCAAATCCGGGTTAATATCTTTTGACGTAGAGTTTTCTTTGTAATTTTCTTCCATTGTCTTATTTGATATGGATATCTTCCGACTGACTGTCATGAAAACAAATCTACAAATTTCTATATTGGTTGTGACTAAATACCGGTATCGTCTACTGAGATGCACGACCAGTACCACTAGTGGAGCAGGAGTTGCTTACCCTTCCGAAGTACCAGAACTCATCCTAGTTTTTCTATGTATCGTGTTACTTCAGCTTTAGTTTTCAGAATAGTGTTGTGTGTTCGTTTCATTTCGTTAGCCAGGGACTTGTGTGTGTTCTGACTTACCGATGTTTTATTACCTTTTTGGTATTTTCGAATTCTTTATTTATAAATGTTTTAATATCTCCTTAAAGCAATGTAAGTGTTTTTACTACATTTTTGTGTTTTTACTTAATCAGCACTTGCATTTTTTGCCGTTGACTTAGGTCAATATTGATTCCTGAGGTCCATAAAAACTCTTATTGACCGATACAAAAGATTATAATCGTTAATTACATAAGTAGTGAAAGTGATACCAATTCAATATGACTTTAATCAAATCATTATGACATCATACATAAATTCATGGAAAGTGATGGTGAAAGCAAGTCAATATGAGTTTTATTCAATTAATATCAGAAATTACAATTTGTCAAGTGCCAGTTTTTCATCCAATGCCAATTTAGATATAAAACCATTATGTAATAACATACAATATTGTGAATTGAGCTAAAATGGTTTAATAAAGGGTAAATTATTTTAACACACATTCTTTTCTGTTGTTTCATGATTTCTCTTCTGATATCTTTCATGCAAAAAATATTATTTTTATAATTGCTGAAATGCAGAGACCAACTCTTTTTTTCGTATAAACTATATTTGTGCAGTTCTATTATTTAAAGCAACCGCCTCGTTGGTGTAATGGTTAGCGTGCTCGCCTCGCATGCGGAAGGTCGGGGTTCGATGGCCGGGTCAAACCAAAGACGTTAAATTTGGTATTTGCTGCTTCTCCGCTAAGCACGCAGCGTGTCGGTCTAGTACAAAGCAGGGTTCATAAAAATCATTGATTAATATGGTTTCGTCCTGAATATTTATAAAATACTTGCCACTGGACGTTAAGCAACATTCAGTAAATCCATCAATATTATGTAAAACACAAACAGTTTGACTGATTGACTAATTGAATGTTGCTTAACTTCCAGCCGTAAACATTACAAGCATATTTAGGACCAAAGCATATTTATGAGTGATGAACAATGAACCCTGCTTTGTACTAGACCGACACGCTGAGGTGGATGCTTAGCGGAGGAGCAGCAAATACCAATTTTAAAGGCTTTGGTTTGAACCGGCCATCGAACCCACGACCTTCCGCACTCGAGACGAGCACGCGTACCATTACACCAACGAGGCGGTTTTTTTACATAATAGAACTGCATTTTTAACGAACTAGTTTACGAAAGCAACAGTCCGCAGGAAGACATGCTACTTTACCAAGGAACATTAATCTGTCTCTGGACCGGCGGCCGGGATCAAACAAGCGACCTTCCGCGCTAGATCTGAGCACGCAAACCATTACGACATACTAAAATGGATCATAAATACTAATGAAGAAAATTGTTAGCAATTAATTATTATAATCTTTGACCTTAGAATGCCAAGAAATCTGGTTCAACTATTTAAAAAATAAGAATACATTTACATTTCATCGACTTTTAGCTCATTTAATTGATAAAAGGGGGTCATATTACACTACAGTTACAATAAGTGTAGTTCTTTTATTTCGACTAAAATATTTCTAAACATATCGTATTTGTAATAAGAAATATTTTTATGACCAACAGGAACCTCTTAATCTTAATAAAAACTGCTTAAACGGAAATTTATCAGAAATGCGAAATATGTTAACCATCTTTTTTTCCAGATTAAAGTTTAGTTTGGACAACAACGTTGTTAACATGATAAATTATGCTTTAACTATATATTATTACAGTAATTTACATTATAATATGTAGCATATGGCTAATGTTTTTTGCAAATATTACCAAACAAAATCATTTTATGAATGAAATAATAGGCTCATTTGATGACTTGTATACACAATATGCACATCAAATCTTTGATTCTAAGCAGTCTGATGAAATTAGACATGAAAACATAATTTGCATCTGATTATAGCTTTAACAGTTTGTATCGTTCATTGACAAAATGATAATTAGCATTCACAGCCATGAACACGTTCATCAAGTTTCATGGTAAAAACATTAAGTAGTGAATGTGAAAATACAATTAACTTGTGTGATTATGTAAAACTAGGGATATGCCTATTATTAATGATATATGTTGCTATAGGATTTCTAAAGGGATTCATGGCTAATTTACCATCACTAATCTTTGTAACTCAAATATTTCAGTAGACTACTGAATTGATTAATGAATCATCTTTTGTAAATGTCATGTCATTTGTCTTTGAAATTGTTCGGTTAATGTGATTCACATTCTTTCATTTACCATCTCAATGAAAGAATCTTGGGAAATCAGCTTCTCTGCTGCTTTATGCCTTGGATCAAGCACTTTAATATTTTGTATTTCTTTCTGTAATATTTGGATTGTCGTCATTTTTTGACTTTCTATTACTTTCATTGTCCTTTGGACTTCCGTTTCGGATTTTTCAAACATTGTGCTGCTGTAATAAGGTCTGTCTGTTTGTATGAGAATTTGCTCTACATGTCGAACAAGTTTTTTAATTTGCATGCGCTTTACATCGTCGGTTAATCTGGCAGGAAATATGACGTACCTATGTGAACATTGATTTAAAGTTCTTTGCAAATGCGATGATTTTTCTACCAAATCTTCTGCAAGGGGTAAATTGTCTTTAACAATAAACATCAGAATGAGAAAATCCATGAAGTCATCGCCGAAAAATTGAAGATATGGCTCCAGAGAAATGTTTATTGTCTCTGAACGAAGGTCTATCAGGCACAAAAAAGCATGTGGCCCAGGTGAACTACCTGCAATACAGCGAGCTATTTTTTGTTTTTTGTCTTTATCTGCCAACTTTTTGCGATTTTGCTGAAAACCAGGCAACTCGTAAAACTTTAATGTTTTTTCTTGCGTTTTCTTTGCACATGTGAAGAATTCCGCCCGCCACTTGGTCTGACCAATGACTACAATTCTGTATTCATCTGAAACTGTTGTGAATAAAATTTAGAAAAGTGAATTTGTAAAGTACTACTTACCATGATTTATGGTGATGGAAGAGTTTTTAAAACAACAGGCGTTTAAATCGTTCGTTACCAATTACAGTTATTTGACACAAAGAATAAAAGAACGAGCCTTCTCGAGTTTATTCCAGTATATTACAAATTAAGTTTTTCATGGGTAGCGATGTCTTTTGGGAGCTTTCAGCCTCCCGGTACTAATGACAAATACTTGTGTTGTGACTAAGGTTTGAGGAGAGAAAATCCCTTCGGAAAGCGTTTCAAAGTCGTTCTGCAAATTTTGGTAAGAAATTACAAGAAGGGAAATCCTTTTCTGATAAAAATGACTTGAAGACTTGAAGCGTAATGAAATGACGTAAAACGTCCTGAATATCGATCTGAAATTATTTAAGAAATTATTCTTCAAATGGTTACAAATCTTAAACCGTTGTTTTTTGGTGCTGCTTAATTTCCCTTATACAATGTAGCCCCTGAGGAGGACATAGAGATGTAAAGGCGTTGGTCCTAAGAGGTGATCATCAAGATTTTTCTGACATTACACAGAAGAAAATTAATCCCTGGTTTGTTCTTGCTAATTGATTTTGAAAGTGCATTTACCTCTATATCTTAGAACTTTTTATTGAGTGTGTTGAATGCTTTTAATTTTTGTAATTTATTTATCAGTTGATTTAGAGTTTATTGTAATAATATCCATTCCAGTGTTATTCCAGGAATACATAGAACGAGGTTGTAGACAGGGCAATCCTTTATCTTCCTATCTATTTGTATTGTATGCAGAAATTCTAGCTATTAGAATATTGATTTATTGATTGAATGAATGGTTCTAAAACGTACTCCGGAATATATTTCATGCATATTCAGGAAATAGGAAGTCACCAAATCCGACTAGAGAGTACCGTTAATACAACTAGTACACTAAACAAAAATACATGCAAAAATGGATACATCTCCTGATGAAAAAACATCAAGCCTCTCAACACTGGATGTCAATACAGTAATGTTTCATTATGCCTTTAATATAAAACATTTCTTAAAACATACTATTTATCTAGCATCTAGCGAATGACCAGAACAATGACAACATTTAAATCTATATCAACATATTCTGGAGCTACTTTGAAAATACTTTTGTCGTACTTTCTTATGGATCAAAGAACATTTTGAAAAGGTACTTCGCATTTTATTACCTTTTTTCAAAGGGATATCCACCATTGACACAGCACGTTCTGGTTGACTGTAAATGAATAGAAATTCATAAAATGATTGCCGAACATTTCAATTTTAGATAGTCTGGAACTATGAAAGAATCGTTTTTTTCTGAAAACTACATAAAAATTCATGTTTTCAAATGCTGTCTCATATTTGTCTTTAAAGCAATTTTTTACGTTTTTTTTAGTTTGGAAAATTCATATTATCGTCTGTTAAAAATGAAGTCCAATAACTATATTTACTCAGCGAATGGGTTCATTGCTTACAGTTGAAAGAAAATAACATTTCTACCTGTACCTGTCTGGATTCTGTACCACGGTCCTAAACAATATCGATGGCAGTTGCATGTTGCTGTCTACAATCTTTATTTGAACAGTAGCTAAAGAAGATTATATTGGCCCATATTAAGGCATGTACAAATTCAATTTTGCATAACATGCATCACATAATAATGTTTTAGAAATAATATTCATTGCACAAAAAAGTGCAGTTGTCCCTAAAACACCTTTGTTTATCTGAGTATAACATTTTCCGTATTGTATTTTAGTATTCATTGGCTACTATGCACTATTGCACTACAAATGTGCAAAAACTGAAATTTTCATTCGTTGTAATTGATATAAATGATTCGCTATTGGGAAGAATAAAAAAATAAGGCGAAAAGGAACAAACTGAAAAAAATAAGTATTCATTTTAAAAACCGCAAATTATATCAAGTCTGGAATTTTTAAAATAATTTACATTAAAAGGATATTTTGTATACAATTTTAAGCCTATTGTTGATTCCACTCCTTTACTTTTCCGACGATTAATAACGAGACTTCGTCATTCCGAAAGTTTTTGGATGTTAAGAGATGCTTTTTGAACAATATATTTTTATTCATAAACCTGGTATAGGATTTTTGATTTGAATGTTACACAAAAAAAGTCTCCACATTTGCTGATAACTGTTATAACGTTTAATTTATCAAAGTAATGTAAAATGTTAATAGTGGGTACTTACAAAGTTCATCAAGGCTCAAAGTAAAGTATAAAACTCGTCTGCTGGATTTATACGGAACAAGTTCGTCTGAAATGGTAAAAAAATTGATAACAAGCTTATACATGTATATTATTTGAAGGCTTTGTTTAGGTGAGATTGAAGGACAGCGTCCTTGCATTAAATCACAATTTCAAAGTACTGATTATCTGTTTCGATAAAAGTATTTTGACAATGTTTGGATTTCGGCTTTCCTATGTTTTGGGTCTAATAGTTATCCCTTGAAATGTGAATATAGCATATTAAAATTCAACATGCTTATTCAATATTGGTAAACGTATACTTAATCTGTTTTTGGTTTAAGTTCCATTAACATTTGAAATGTTCTTAAAAAAGACAATATAAAATACAAATGAGCTGACAGAAATCACTAACATGAAGTCAAAATCCAGCCAAGACCAAGGCTAACAGAACTATACAGAATACTTAGACAAGTCCGTAAAACACTACACAGGAAACTGAGGCTTTGGAAACGAAATTATATTGAATGCATAGATACTGTGGAAAACATAATTTTGAGAATTATCTTACTTTTTTCTAATCGATGACCTTTTCATATTTTACAAAAATAAGTAATTACCGGTTTTTCCGGAACAGGTGCTACACTTGTGTGGATTCAGAACAACTTGAGAGCGATAGGAAAATACACTTCGAAATTGTTGCAACGCATCTTCATTACAAAGCACGTATTGCAAAAATGTAGCTGCTTTTTCTGTCCTAGTCTTGTGTTTCAAAAGACAACCTTTCGTCTCATATTTAAAGCTGTGTTTCAATCTGGCTTCTTCCAACTTGTGTATTGTATCTTGTATTATGTCGTCTTCTATTTCGTCCAGGACAATATTATAATTTTCCCGTAATGTAGATTGATAGCATTCTAAAAAACAGATAAATTTTATTTATTTATATTTCATAAACCACGTAACATTTAAATAAAATAACTGGTAAAAACACACTCTTGATTCAAGAAGTCAAACAAAAAGTTCCCATACGATAAAATTTTAATGTACGTTTCATGAACTGAGCCTCGTTTTGGTTTTTTGCTCTTAAAGGAATCACGAAATCTGAAAGGGGAATTTTAAAAGCAATTTATCTATCTTACCGGCAACCAAATCGTGGGTTAGAAATATCCCAGTTGTCGGTGTTTGACCTGTGCTCATGTATAAATTATTGATTTTTGTGAAAAATTTAAGTCCTGACAATATCTACGTTTTGGCATTTCCGGTACCGCTTAGCTTATTTTTACTGACGTTACGGATAAATATATGCAAATAGATATAAAACCTATCAAAATATTTTTCATTTTACAAAATTCACAAATCCTGTGAGCAAAA
>JARWCS010368448.1:0-10348 GCA_034783895.1 Geukensia demissa | reverse complement strand
CTTAACAAGAAATTACGCAGTGCATATTTGAGAAAAGATGTTGGTTTTTTTTTTTGGGGGGGTATGTTCTATATTCTTTCTTTTAAACAAAAGTTCAATTATGGATCAATTCTTTAACTCTTCACTATAGCACAGTTTTAAGATTTGTTGTATGGAGTGTAGAAACATCACGTGTTTTGCTGCTGTTATCATTTATGTTAGCCTTTTTAAATACTCCAGTGTAGAATACTCATGCGAGAGATCAAAATTGCATAGTCCAAAGAGACAAGACAAATTTTAAACAAACTAAATGATAAAACGTAAACAAAAAGAACAAACAAATGCTTTGATAGACGACATGTATTTTTATATTTGATTAAACATTTGATCAGTATTTCAAAAGACAGTTATTTCCGTCTCTTACTTATTTCCAAATTGAAAAATGCATAGTTTTATTGCAGAATTTGTTGATCGGTTAACCATATGTTATACAAGAGTAGCTGAGCCTAGGTGGCCGAGTAGTCTAAGCGGTAAATTTAAACTTTCCTGCACAGATAACTGTAGCCTATATCCTGTATGCCGTGCGTTTGAGTCTGACTTTATACCACACAAAAAAGGATGCGTACGACTCGTATCGCACGTGATAATGTTTTCCATTTACCTGCTCAATGTCGGTGGTTCTCTCCGGCCACTCGTCGAACTGACCGACGTGGTACGACTGGAATATTGTAAAAATTGGAGTTACTCTCCGATCAAACAAACATACGAAATAAAAGGATGTTAACAATTGGTTACTTAATCTTTAAACGATTGGTTGATAATTGTTAGCTGCAGGTCAAGCCGTGATATTTTCATACAGTTTTAGAACGAGAAATAGATTAACAATCATAAAAACAAAGCGGTATTAATTGAGAAAACCGATTTCTTAATGTCATGATTGTATGCCTTTGAGCAGAACTGCTTACAAATAATAAAAAATAATAGAATTCTACAGGAAGAGGGATGGTTTAGTAGATGTAAAATATGCAAAAAGTCTACTTTATCTGCACGCTACAATTTTTTTTTACTTCCAGGGACTGGGGCATTATAAAACCGAATACCTATAATCCGCCCCAGATTGAAAAGGGACTCTAATGATTAAGCAACGAGGGACTCGTTGATGCAGTTGTGTTGTTTAAGCCCCAGTTAATTTACTAAATTCGATAGAACATCGCAAGTAAGAGATTAACCATATTAAATAGTAAACATATAAATGAAAGACAATTCATCGTGTTTTTCTTACTGTCACCTGAAGAATTAGTTGCAATTATAGTTTATCATCCCTTTGTTTAGCAGTATACCTCCCATGTGGTTTTGTCTGATATATACTAATTCATGCTAATTCTTACTTCAGGATTACTATTTTGAACAGCAGCAGCAGATGTTTTCTCAGTTGAATGTTCAGGATAGTAATGATTTTTTAAATCAATTATTGGAGACTTTTTCTCAAGGCAAACTTCAACAGATATAAACGATAATTGTAGAATATGTTGTCCAACCAAAATCAATAAAAGTATATCCGAACCATGTACGTATATGTCAGTGTAATGCAGATAAGGACGGATAAACGATAAGTATTTTTCGAACTAAAATAATAAGATGAACATGTGATATTAGTTAATGTAAATACTGGGAAAGAAATTCTGAATTTTTATCACACATTTCACAGTGTGTAACAAATTGTTATCTCAGACATCAAAGGGATTGAGGTCCCTTCTCTTTAATATGCAAGCAAATGTATGGTTTAAGACGACTGAATGGTGTATTGTGTTTTTGATATAAATTTACGAAACAACCAGTTTTTCAACTGTTCTGTGTTTGTTCATTCTTGCTACTCTAGTTAGGGTAGATAGAATTATTTATTTCATCAGGCGACAATAATAGCATTTTTTCTGTTGACGGGTTGCCTGATCGTAAATTGTCAACACCAGTTGGTATATAATAACGACCGTATACGTGTATTTTCTACTGAGCTTAACCGTAGGGCATGCAGGCTGCATGTTCATTTCAGCAATTCTTATTAGCTCAGGGCAGTCGGAAAAGTCATCATTTTCTTTCAAATATTGACAAAATCTCACGGTTTCCGATTTCCGTTTTTTTATTCTTTCTGAACGCGTACGGCCCGTTGAAACATAATAATATAATAATGAAAGTAAAGAAATAGGCACAAAGACAGTCCAACGGCCATGAGTCGACACTCGTTTCATAAAAATAAATCTGAAATGGAATTAAAGATATTTTTTTAATAATAATCCGTTTTCTTGAAGAAAAATTAATAGAAAAGAATAAATATTTCATTTACGTTTATTATACCTGAGATATCTTGCACGACATATAAAATAAAATAAAACAATCCAACACACACTCATACAGACTGTACTGTACATACAAAGAATACATGTAAACTCAATGGCATGGAATATCTAACATTACAAGACAATCGATTTTCTACAATCGAGATTGTGGTGATTTTGGTGTTATTTAGTAAGAGTAAAATAGTAACGACGTTAAAAACGTCGAATAAACGTCACGTGGTGTTGATAATCATTGTAATCGGGATGATAATCACTATTCAAAAAATGTCGAGAGTCCTAAAAACCGTACAACAATTAGAGAAATAATATCTCTGTATTAAACAGGTATCTCTGTCAATGACAACGATGCTTTCAATACAGAATTTTAAAAATATATACACAGTCTACAATCAGTGAAAACCACTTCCGTGCTATTATTTCCTACATGGGCACTTCCTCAGAGAACAACAGAATTCTTTTAGAGATGAGTTTTTACCTAATTAAAATTATTTTATATCTTCGATATTTGCATTGATTTGGGTTTTAATTATTTATTTGACCTTCCCTTAATCTTTTGTAAAATATTTGTTGGAACATGATGAAATCCTGGGAGTGCTCAGCTTGTGCTGCTCCCAACACCCAATATATGTTTGCCACAAATGAGTAGGGTAAAATAATATGCAAGCGGTCACACCTCACACTCACTACTCTCATCAAACATATATGTAAAATATATTTATGCATGTACTTTTAAGGTTACACGTTACATTATTTGAAAGTAAAATGTCTTGCCAGACTGTCTGTGGTCAACAGTTGTACCATTCTGGCTGAAAAGATTTGTGCGATCACGGAATTCTTGCCAATAAAAATTAAAACTTGTCGGATATCTGAACAATATAAAGATTGGAGATGTGGCATGATTGTCCATGAGACAGCCACCAAACAAATGACAGTATAATTTAAACATCTACAGGTCCCATTACTGTCTTCAACAATGAACCAGAGTCATAACCATAACGGATGCTGAAAAAGGTCCCGAAATACAAAAAGTGAAACTATACATAAAACATGTTAATCGACCTAATCTATTGCAAAACGGTGAAAAAATAACAATAAATGAAAAATTAAACAAGGACATCCACTGGACTACAGGTTTCTGGCTTGGGACTGACACATAAGTATGAGGCGGGGATAAACCGGTTGGTCAGCGCTCAACCCTCCACTCAAACCATTTACTATAAAAATCCTTTTTCATATGTACTATTTTAGTATGATTCATTTACCTGTACAATTCTGTGTATTTGATAATTAAACGCCTAGTAAAATGAAAGCAATATTTGATAGTCAAATGCTTATCCTCTGAAATATATTTTCAGGGATTATACGGGTGCCCTTCTTTTATTGAGAAATTAAACAGCATCGAGGTACCTAAATTTAAGACTCAGAACTCATTGTATTCATAATATAAAGAAAAAGCGAAAAAAAACCAGAGGGCAAGACGAGTGGGGAAAGTCCATAGAAACGACAAGCTCTGGAACACGAAAACGAAGAACCATAACACAAATACATGTACATATAGAACTAAACACAAACATAAATATATGAACAATGCGAACCCCACAAAAAAACGGGTTGTTCTTGGGTCGTCACACAGGTCATTAAATAAATATGAAATACAATGTAACTGACCAAATTATTACAAAATATATGATGAGAGTGGATGTGACCAATTTCATATTATTATTATATCCAACTCGTGTGTGGTCAATTTTATTGGTGTTGGACAGCAACGCCAGCTGAACCCCCCCCCCCCCCAAATTTAAGCTTTTTTAGGAAGTTCCTTTACATATATAAAAAAATAGAAGATATTGTTTCATTGACCATAAGACTGTCCTTCACCGAAAGTAAACTTCTACATGTCACATTACCGTCTTCAACAATTAACCGGGATCCTAATAGTACAGCTGCAAAAGGCTCGCCAAAAACAAAATGTTAAACTATCCATAAAGAGACAATCGACCTCATCTATTAAAAACAGATCCAATAACAATAATCAATAATATGTAACACAGGACAATCACTGGACTGTCGTTCCTGGATTTGAACAGGGACATTATGTATGAGGCGGGGTTAAACTAGTCTGTTAGCCCTTAACCCTCTCCTTAATTGTGACAGATTTAATAAAGCACATGATTTAAAAATCAATTTAATTTGGAAAACGAACGACGAACAATGTCTAACTTGATATCTGTGTAAGAATTGAAGGATCCGAAATTGTTTAAATCAGAGATAGTCACAAGCCTTTCATTAAGTGTGGAATCTCTGTTAGGAGCTCAAAACAAAAAAAGAAACTGGCCTTTGTCATTGTTTTCGTTTTTTCTTTGGTTTTATCCTTTGACTACTCGTTGCGGGCGAGTTACAGGTAACTACTAAACTAGTTTAACTTCGCATGTCTCATGTGCCTGTACCAGGTCAGAAATGGTGGTCATAGCTACGTCTTTGTGTATAATGTTTTGTAACATGTACATTTTTGATAAAATTCAGGTAAGATCAGTATAATTTAACGCATTCACGATGTTTTATTTAGATCTTTTCACAAAGATTGGTATTCCACCCTTAGTGAAGGTCTTGTTGACCTCTGGATTTTTAAATTCCCTCTGTTTTTCTCGTGATTGGAATGCAATTTATCTGAAATTTACTCCATACACGTATGTTTCATTTTCATAATAATGATGTATAAACAGATTTAAAATACAATGCGAAGGGAAAAGGACGTCTTTATTCATTACGTAACGTTCCAAGTGGCGTAACTCCTTAAAAGAAATCTCGTTCTTTTAAATTCAAACAGTATTTCGAAAACAAATAACATAACGCTTTAAGAGACCATGATCAACAAAAACAGTTGAACAAAGCGTTTAAGGAATTTCTTCTTTAGGAATAATCAAATTTAAATGAAAATTTCTAATATACAGTGTTATAGTAAATGAAAACACCGAGGACGTAAATGCAAGTGTTATTTTATAATGTATTGGTATAAAGTATATACTTTAAAATTGCACCGCTTATCACAAGGTCCTTTGCTTTTTATAAAAAAATGAACTTAAAGATATGCACATTTTGTTCTTCGGTTTTTTGGGATCCAAAACTAAGTAGGTTTGTAGAGCTGTAAAGTCCAATTTTGATAAGATGCCGATTAATTTTAAGTGCAAATCATCCACAACCAAGTAAGAAATGTAATACTGTTTCTATTTCAAAGAACAGTATTGCAGTTTTAAAGAACAAGTTATTTAATTAAACTGCTATTCACAGACGTAGGGGAGTAATTTAAAACTTGGACTGATGTAATATATAATCTACACAGTAATCATTCGAAATTCTGTCGCTTGACTTTACTCTTTCTTGGATAGTTATTTGTTGGCGTTTTCTGACATTTAATTTTAGAAAATTGTTTTTTGTAATAGTTAATTGATATGTATGTTTGATTGGGGTTTATTGCCACTTTCAACAATATTTCAGTCATGTCGCAGCAGTCAGTTCTACTGGTGGCGGAGGCCGGAGTATACGCGAAGAAAACCGCAGACCTTGGTCAGCAGATAATTGACAAACCTTATCACGTGCGATGCGAGTTAAACTCACCACCCTTTTTTGTATAGTACAAATTGGCGGTGGTTGTGCATTATGATCATCGGGTATTCCGACTGTATTAGAGACAAATACTAAGACTTTTTATTATTCATGATATTATAACAGGCAATTAGGTTTTGATTTTTCACCAGGTTTCCTCGCATAATTTGTAATCAAAGAAAATATCGTCCATATCCAATATTCTTTTCGCATAAATCTGTAAGTCTTTTTCATTTATTGATTATTGCTTGATGTTGAGTGTCCAAAATGACATCTGTATCTTCCAGTATGGGAAGTACACTTCATTAAACTTAACATGTCTTACCAACTGGACCATGTGAGTTGCATGGTCTTCTTTAGGTCATTAACTTTACTAGATAAAAATTGAAAAAAAAATTATCTATATATTGTTTATTTACTTGACTTTTCACAATTTTTCAATGAATTATGTTCTTGTTGTCTTCTAGCTGGAAAACATGTCATTTCTACTATCACCTCCAAACAGAATTCCCTACAAAGGTGCAACAAATATTCAAAATGACATATTATAGTTTGAAGAAAGCGAAACTCGTTGTCTTAGTTAAACAACAACACCTAGAAACACTGTTGGATATTTTCTTATCTTTTCAAAACTAGCTATGGTGGATAAGAGGCAGAATTTAAGACTAATAAAGTAGGATATGAAATAAATGTTCGAAAGACGACAACCAGGAATCCACGTTTAACTTTTTAACATATAATGAAAACTATATATTTGATCATTTTGATCAATTGTTATTAAGAATATTTTTGCTTTATTTTTTAAAAGTCTGGTGTAGATGTTTGATGATATTTTTTGGTAAAGCCATTTAATTTACAACAACTTGTGACAACCAAGTTGTAAAAAATTGTAAAAAAAGGAATTTGTATGAATGAGTTATCATAAAGAATGGAAAACAATGAAATTTTGTAGATTTTTCTTCTTTTTGTCTGTATAGGATATTTTTTCATTGATCTACCTGTTATTAATCGATTGGAAACTTCAGTGCTTATACTCGAAAAAAGAGAGCAAACTAACCTTATTCTGGCAGTTGGCCTGATAAAAATACCTTCCCTTGGTTATTTTAATTTTACAAAATAATTAAAATGTCAACGGACATATTTTCAACTTCTTTTAAATAAGGATTTAGATACCCTAAATGTGCCTTTGATACTTAAAACCTCGTAATAACTGATTAAAGATTTAATTTTAATTTTGACCCATTTAAACATATAAGTAAACAAAACCGGTTGTTAAACATTTCTTTATGTTTGAAGTAGTGTAAAGTTGAGAAGATTATCGACCACAACGCCGAAGAAAAAATTTTAACGGTAAGAATATTGAAAAGTTTTGAAGGTTTATTTTCAAAGACGTTAGCCTTGCTGGGATTGTTGTATATACTGCTCGCAAATAGAGGGACTTTTCATCAAGCACACATAAATTTATTTTATTCATCGAACCCAATTTGTATTTGAACAACCCGGACACCAGCAGGTAAGGTTCCCTGTTTATTTTACGTTAGTTAAACCGTTGTAACAGTGACTTCTTTCCACCACAACATTCTTTCCGGTTGGATATAATGCCCTAGAATATAATTTCCAGTACTTATCTACACTAGGGAATTCATGTCGACGGAATAAGGTGCACTGGTGTATTTTATCCACTAGGTAGAAACAAACAAGTAATCCGGAAACTTTACACCCGGAATAAATCTACGCTTACAATAGCATGTCTAATAAAGTTAATATTTAGAAAAGTGCTTTACAGGCATTTACATTTGACTTTTGAATATTTTTGATGAACATATGTAAGATGTAAACCATGACTTTTTGGCATATATTCAATATCCTTTCTTTAAAATAAAGTTTTTTTTCAAATGCAGACAAAATCATTTTGGTTGTTGTCTGATAAAGACCTGCTAAGGCAAAAACATGACAAACAAAACTTTACCAAACATAATAAAGTCGGTGGTAACAAACTTAAACCAAGTAAAATAGGCGGTATTTTACCTAAAAAATAGACACAATATCTTTATTTTTCACAGTAAACCAAACAAAAAGGAAAAAACCAAAATAAAGTCAGCGACATCGAATGGAAATAAAGCATAATATCGATTTTCTAGTCTTCAAGTGTTTTCAAACATAACGAATATTCCCAGACTTACAAAGTCCAAATAGTATTAGTTTTCCTTACTCAGTGCTGCTAATTTTGTGTAATATATTATAGTCTTAGTTGACTTATTGTATTACATGTATTAGTCTTAAGCACACAGGACAACGGCATAGTTTTCTTTCGACTTGTTCGATGAAATCGAATAAGAAAAAATATTTTTCACTATGATAATTTGTGAGAACTTTTATACTTATCGGAAAATACTGCGGTCGACTATTTTTGATAATGATGATTTCTTCAATATAAACTTGTATTTCTAGACCACTGGATCGATGCCTCTGGTGGTGGACAAGAGGTTCCCGAGGGTAATCATCAGTCCAGTTGTTCAGATTTGTCTGGCATGAAATTTTTGCAATAATGAACAAGACGAACATCATCCTCATAATTCAGTGTTTGATTCAAGGCCGGCCTTAAAACCCCTGACAGAACACATTTATATTTGGTGGCCAATTTTGATTTGTGGCAACATTCGAGTAGTTGCACATCAATAAAAATTCAATACTGCCTCACTCGTTGAATTGCTTTATTACTACGGATTTGTTCTGCGAGTGGGTTGAGAGAGCAGACGTAAACGTACAGGCTTGGATGGAAGGTCGAACTTCATAAAAATCTTGGTAAAAATCAGATAATAATAGAGTAAGACTTTCTTTTGCTTTAAGGACATCTGTTCTAATGCTGATGCAAAATGCAAAGCGTTAACAATTGGTAATTTTCTGATATTTTGTGGCAATTATTGTAATAAAGAAAGATTGAGCACCAGATACCATGTTTGTATTCTCAAATTGTTACTGTATTTGATTACTTTGAACGTTTTCACTGTTCCGTTTACTGGATCGATCACACCATATTATTCCATTTTATCAATTATAACTTCATGTCCAAAATCGTCTTGACAATCTGTTTTACGCAACAGCAGGAAGTTCTGCCAAGTGATCTAAAACTAACAAACAGCCACCTGGTGCGGACAGTAAAAAACCCATCTGCGCTTTGGCATATTCCCCTTGGATGAAAGTGGCAAGGACGTCTTATGCCAAAAATCGAAAATGGCAGACGAGGCATTTCTCCTCTGTATGTATTGCAGGATTTCCCAGCCAGCTACGTTCAGGAACTTTACACTGAGTTCATGTTGGTCTGCAACAGCTATGATTCTCGATTTCTTGTTGTAAATACAGAAATATGGACAACTGAAAATTATATTTTGCCCAGTAGATGATGTACCAAGTTTTTTGATAGGCTCACAGCGGGAAGAAAAGATTTGTAAATGACCAACACTATCACATACCAAAATCTGAATAACGCCTCAGCAGAGAATATTTCTATCAGATTTTTCAGCAAGATCGAAAGGGGAAATGTCTAAACATCTTGATAAGTTTGAACAGCTGCCAAAAGCATACTGGTGGAAGGAAATATTCCTATCAGGCAACGTTTAATGTATTCAGTTATCGCAAAACAGTCTGCCATTTCCCGAGAGACTACATTTAGTTCTTCTCAAAGGACAACCACGCTCCCTTTGATCAAATGACAATTTCTCGGAATAATCTTTCAAACATATATAGCAAAATGTATGCCCATAATGTAATATTTTGGGTTTGTTAAAAATAATGAAGCAAATCGGACGTGTGTCCGAATCTATCAATGTCTGAAACAAGATACGTATGGATATATAAATAATATTAGCAATATATGGAAAAATAAAAATACAAGATTCCCCCCAAAATTTCTTTTTTGATCTTACGATATCTCTGTTTAAGAAATACACCCCTTTTTCCGAACGTGACTACAGGGATCTTACAGATTAAATAAATTATAAAGCTATTATTATTTATTAAGCAACGAATGACATCTCCAATTTTATTCTAGGACGGCAGTAAATTTTAAACCAAAACACTTGTACAAGGTAACAGTAATTTGTGCATAGTATTCTGGCAATTAGCCTAACAGTGTTTGTTCATGTCGCACGATATGGAATTGTTTTTGTATTTGAGTCATACTGTTTACGCTTTGAATTCAGAATTATAATCTACATTTTCATTGGGTATTATTAGTATTGGCTTTTTGCATTTAGACGGGTATTGTAGATATTTTTTGTTTAGAGTTATATTGTGATGTTTTGCATTTGGATTGATTGATTGATTGATTGTTGCTTAACGTCCAGTGGCAAATATTTCATGCATATTCAGGGCGAAAACAAGTTAAACAATAAATCAATATGTAGACTGTG
>JARWCS010368437.1:0-10348 GCA_034783895.1 Geukensia demissa | reverse complement strand
CAATTAGAAAGTCCAGCATTTTGACAATATCACCTTCACTGTATTT
This sequence comes from Geukensia demissa, assembly GCA_034783895.1. Lineage (NCBI taxonomy): Eukaryota > Metazoa > Mollusca > Bivalvia > Mytilida > Mytilidae > Geukensia > Geukensia demissa. The sequence goes on along the minus strand of JARWCS010368437.1, from coordinate 10,302 downwards.
ATTAGCACAAGCGGTGTGTTCTCTAACAAAGATTTCAAAGTGTCCAAGTTATTCAAAATATCAATGAAAGAAACAACGTACGAACATGAGAGAAATAAGCCGTTAGTTATGCTTTTTATCCTATGCTTTATCAGCACAAGTTTACACAATTTGTTAGCTTTGCTCAATTTAGTACTAAAATACAATATTTTCCAACCATTGCACTTTCAGTCAGATATTTCTATTTCTTGTGTATAACGTAAAAAAGATTAAATAAATTATATCAATATGAAAACTGGACATGAAAGGGCTCTATATGTCAAGGACTAAACGCCGGCAAAAGGCTAATTTTAATAAAATTGCTGACAATTAATAAATTTCATTAAAAAATAGGGAATGTTATTTTCACGTTTTTTTTTTGTTGAAAAAATCAGTAAATGATTATGATTGAGTATTCATTCAAGTTTTCAAATCAGGTTATGTCCTATTGAAAGTTTCATTTTAGTTCCAAAATTTAGATTTTATCATATCCTCTATATTTCAAATTAATCAATTAATGCAAGGTGAAATTTGATAAGATTTCAGTGCATCGTATCGTGTCAACATGCAAATACCGTTGTTCAGACCAGGTTCTGTCAAATGACCCATCACCATCAGCACATGTAAGGGTCGAATTTAAAACAATCGTACCACAAATACTAAGGAAGAAAAAGACAAATTGATAAAAAAAACTATAATTTAGCCCTTATATACAATGGTCAAAACGAGTGAAACGGATAGGTTGTTAGTTAAATCAAAAAGACAAACTCGAAACGAGCAAAGAAGCCAAAACAAACCCACAGAGAACACTCAATAAAATTCTTTTCAATACAGGATTAAAGGCAATTTATTTGGAAAGATAAACGCCCCATGTCCCGCGCGTACCCATTATAAAGTCTGTAAGTTCGGTATTTTGTTTTAGTGTTAATATATCATTCATTTAATATGATTTTATCCTACATATACATAAAATATTTGCCGCTGGACGTTAAGCATTAATCAATCAATCAATCAATCAATATCATTCAAATGAGTACTGTCTGAAGTATGAACTAGAGATGTTCAGATTTATGTTTCAAAGGTTTTGTTTTTTTATTTTAATTCGTCCTGATGTGTTGTTCTTTTTTATTTATTTTTTTATTTTAAACTCTATGGACTTTCAAGGCAATAAGACAAATAAATATTGTTGCCAGTAACCATTTAAAGAAGCGAAATATGGTTGAGATCATGTATGCGTTTGATGATGCTAGAAAATATTTATCAGTTACCATTTTTAGTTTTAGCGGGTTGTTAATAGAAATGAAAAGTGATGTAAAAATGTACTGTTAAATATCAAAAATAGGAGATCTGGCATGATTGTCCATTAAAAAAAAGCATCCACCTACCAAATGACAGTCGAATTTAAACTCATACAAGTCTCATTACGGCCTTCAATAATGAACCGGAGTCCATACAATAACGGAAGCTGTAAAAGGCCCCGAAATACAAAATGTGAAACTATTCATAAAACACGACAATTCGACCTTATCTATTGAAAAAATGGTGAACAAATAACTATGAATGAATAATTGAACAACGACAACCAGTGGACATTGTTCTAATAACCTGAATAATTCATAAAGTTTTACTGATCTCAACAATTTTTTTTCTGATCTTCCTTTTTTGGCCCCTAGCGTGACTAATGAAGGTAAATCAAGAAAAGCATTTTACACGCAGTTGAATTTGGCTTTTTGAATATTTTTAAAAACGTATTTACATGCGAATCGTGTCTTTCTGGCAAATATTCCATATTATTTCCTTTTAATAAATTTAACATTCTTTGTGAAATAAATAAAGGAAAAGAAAAACTTTCATTTATACCTTTTTTCTCTCAATCAGAGGTATGATGTTATTAATTTATTTATGCAAATACAGCAACATCATTGTGTTCTTTTTGTCTTTACTTAAAACATATTATTGATTATATAATATAAGAATTTGTTATAGTTAAAAATGATTTGGTAATTTTTATTTTATTTTATCAAGATAAAAAGTAATACTTAAAAGCCGCCCTAGACCAGATGATCAAGAAACATCAAAATACAAGAAGCAAGAACTTTGCCTTTTTCTAATAGCTAGCGAATATTTATGGGGAAATGAGACATTAAATAAATAATTAATAATAAATGAAAACTATTCTTAATTATGTCTTGTAGGTTCTTTCGTGCAGCATTTAAAACAATTACACCTTTTAATTTAGATAAAGGTTCATTGAATTTGTTTTTTATAAATGTTGTTACTGGTTTATTTTTTGTCCTTTCTCAATAAATATCCTGATATAAGATAATTTACCATAGTCTTTTGACTTTCTGACGTCCTTTCTTCTTAGTTAAATGTAATAGGAAAATACTTACTACATTCAAGGTTTACTTGGTATCGACGTTTATAGTTATAACTACGACAGTAACTATAAGGGCTATCTCTTATGTAGCATTGAGAAGGTGATACAGCATTACTTGGACAACTTCTCATCTCAATGAGATATCCACTATAACTTCCGTATTGTGTACCACTTTTAATGACGGGATTTCTGTAAACAAATTAATAGAATAAATGTGTACGTCATTTGATTTTTCAGGTAAACAGTTCTCTTTCACATTAATTTTAAAAATGCAAAATTGGCAATGTTGAATAAATATGGAAAATTTTGTTTATGCTTATGTACTTTTCAAAGACTAACCTCTCATCAGTAGCATTAAAACCGAAACATAGGAAGTCAGTGATCCCTTATCTTCCTATTTGTATATCATTAAAGACGATGTAATAAAAGTAACCGTTTTGTCAATTCTGTGGCATTTTTCACCTTGTTTTATCCTTAAGTCTTTTCGTTTAAGCTGAATGAAATGTTTTCTTTATATTTAGAGAAGATGCGAGACAAAACAGATAAATACAATTTAATACTGTAAATATTCATTTTAGTACAATTTGAAATATATGTATATGGATTTTAAATATAATTTAAATGTAAGCTATCAAAAAATTTTTAAAGAGTTGCATTAAATAGCAAATTACGTACGAATCATCTAGTCCAAGAAGTCGACACACCAGTCTAGCTTCATTTGTAGAAAAACCATTATATTGACAAACACCTTGAAATCGCCCTTGAAAAGAGATTTCTAAACGTCCTTCGTTCTCACTTGGACCTCCAACCAATCGTACAATGCTGTCGTCTACAACATTATCATGATGATGACTTTAATTGAAGCAATGAAGTAAATTGAAAGGTCAAGGAGAAATCTAAAAAAATCAAGACAACAAACAGTAAACTTGCTGATCCGCGGATTTTTGAGGCAAAAAAATTGACCAATAGATAGATCGAAATAATTAGTTTGTTCCACGTTCATTTTACATCTCTGGTTCTGTGCATTTGAATTACCGGCGTGCCAATTCATTGCACGTATTTTGAGGGAATGAAACATGAAAACAAAGTTTGTTTGCTACATGTATTAAAACTAGAAAAAGAGTCGAAAATTGTAAATCAATATATTGTTTTACGTGAAACTGTATTATGTAAAAAAACTTCAGTTTGCGTTTTCTTCGTTGATGTTTAATTAATCTACGGCATTTTCACACTACAACAATTACATTTTAATGAAAGGGATGTATGTTTCTGCTCAATATATAACCGCAATATAAAAAACTTTACAAAGAATAATGGTCAAAGTAAAATGTGTTAATGTAGTATTAATTGATTCTATTTATAAAGTGATACCAAAAATATTATAGAATGGATATTCTAATATGTAGTCCTGAAAACGTCAACAGGATTTACCCATGGTAAAATATCCAATAAACTTATGACTTGCACACGCTATGACTTCACAATATGTTTTGAGAACAAAAATCGCGACGTCACAATGAATTTTGTGCTCAACGTATATAAAAACAAACGGCATTGTTCTTAATATTTACGTATTTACAATGTTAGAATCGAAATAATTCATGGTTGCCATAAGTTTGTTACTATTTTTACACGGGCTATCATTGTTTTCACAAATTTAATCCCTCGGTGACGCTCGGGATAAAATTAATGTGAAAACAACTCCAGCGTATGTTAAAATCACCAACAAACTTATGGCTGCTATGAAATATTTTTTTTTATAAAACGAACTTTACAGCAAAAACATGTAACTGCTATTAAATCAACTATATTTCGAAAGCTCAAACAAATAGGTAGTCAATGCATATCTCTATTCAGATAAGCATGTAAATTCTCAACACCACAAAAATTACGGCTTTCTGGGTAAAAACATTTTGTGAACGCACCGTTGCTGGAGGCCTCTCAAATTTGAATTTTTAAGTATTTGGTGTATATCTGTGCCGCCTTCTTATATACAAAATAATCATATTTATACTATATAAACGGCGTCTGGAATTCATTTATTTTCACTAACCACACGATATTCCGGCATCCTGACTGTGGGTACATGTGGAACTTCCCCATCCCCTGAATGAACAGGTACTTATGTCTGTTTCCCTACCAGAACAGCCAAGGCGATCCATCCATATTGGTCCGGATGTTTCCCCGAAATGGGCATTTCGAAATACTTTTGGAATGCTATGTTGTTAACATAGTCAAGGTTTTGTTAAAAGAAAAAAATATTTTCATAAACATCTAAAATGTTTTTTACACATTCCCTTTTAATATTATCCTCATTGTATATATAATTCAGTCTATGTTAATGATATATGATGGTTAGGTGTATCAAACTTGTACATTATTAACAATTTATGTGGTTAAGGTCGTACTTAAATCTCCTTAAAAGTGGAATCACAACTTCGGGAAATAATTCCATCGCTATACCTTTTCCGATTATTTTAAAGTATTTAAATAAAAAAGAATTGCTCCTTCTGGGAAATATTTAAAATAAAAACTAGAAATAGCATTCTTGCAGAAAAATTTTAAGTTGTGCGCGAATTATTTGCCACACCAAGAACAAGAACTCAAATTAAGACAATTCTTTTATTTCAGTCCGCTCTCATAACTAATAATCTAATTTAATAATGTTAATCCGCATTTCATGTGAAATAATTATAGTTAGACCTCTTTATCATTACGTAGCTTTGATAATTTTCGCCTCCTAGCTTGAGCTATTTCGTGAAAAAATCCTATCCCGGTAATCACATATTTTAAAATGCGAAATTCTCGAAGAGAATTTAAAACTCGTTGCAATTTTACACACTTTGTGGCTGCTGAAAATTATTATTGCCGATAGCTGGCACTTTTTTCATTCTGCAAGACAAATACAGTTTTATGAATATGCAATATACTCCATTTTACACATTATATTAGTTTAGTTATCAATTTAAAGCGGCTTTATGTCGATGCTCCAGATCTGTTACTTAACCTTAAAGGTAATTTACTTAGACTTATTGCAACGATAGAACCAGACAAGTTATTTATTAATTATCAAACATTAATAACAAAGTTATTGTCTTTTTGTCATACATACACATCTTGTTGATAAATAACTTAAATTTAAAAAAAATAGTAAAATTACTTTTTAAGTGTTGAAAGCAAAGAATTTACCTATTGGAATATCCAAGCATGTTGCAAATTACTGTTGCCTCATTTGTATCAAATGAGTTACTACAGATGGATCCCCATTGACCATTGTGTAGTATATTTACAGTTCCTTCTCTTGGTGAACTACCTCCAGAAAGGTAAACTTTGGAATCTTCATACGAAATAAAATATAAAATATTAAACACCAATTATATAAACAGGTATATTTGAAAATCAAAATATGTGAATGTCACAGAAAATGCACTCCAACCCCTGAAAAACTGAGGGAATTGACAAATCTAGAGATCTCAACAATGCCTTCAACAAGAGTAAAATACCACTCCTAGCTCCTAGTGGAAAAGTGTAAGCGAAAAATAATACTGCTCTTACCTGAATTTTACCAAAATGTACATGTAACAAAACATTAAACACAAAGACAATCTATGACCACAATTCCTGACTTGGGACAGGCACATGATACATATGGGGGGTTAACTAGTTTAGTGGATATTCAACCCTCCACCAATGAGAGCTCAAAGGAAAATTAAAAAAGAACAAAAGCAGTAACCGACGAACTATAAAAAGCAAACTGAATGTCATCGAGTTCAATTAGAGAGTATCTGAATTACAATAAATATACTTAACAAAAATGCCTGCAAAAAGAAAATAGCTCTCGAAAGCAAGCTCAGGGATAAGACAACAACTTGTCTCTCAGCATGAGATGTCATCAAACACAGCATGTCATCGATTTAATACTTTGTCATCATTAAAAATGAAGTTAGACAAGATAGATGCAATGCCAAATTTATTTATATCTGTGTAAGGAAACGATAAGTTAATTTTTATCTGTACCAACATTAACCAGTTTTAATGTACCATCGAAGTTGTACCCTTTGTTTGTTTAACTGAACAGCCAGGTTCAGTGGATCACTTATTAATTTATATCCTTTATATGTAATGTTTCTATAGAATGTAGGATGAGATATCCCTTGACATATCAAAATTCTACATTTACAACCGTATTATTGTATTTAAACTGTAAGGGTTATAAAAAAAATTTTAAATCTTGAGAAGCTTTTGATATCCCTGCTGCAAATGTTTACCATTAAGATGTAGGTTTCGATTATTAAAGTGAGAAAATTTGGTGCAAACTAAACTAGTTGTGTAATGTAAACCCCAAACGAAGAAGACAAAGTCTGGTCCCCATCAATAAACGTAAGTTAACTAAAGGAAAAGAAAAATTGTCCCTTTTATCTTAAATTGTAGTGTAAAACAAATGAATCATGTTCAATTTAAACATCTAAGCTAACAAAGGGGCTACGATCATCACTGATATTAGATTTATTTTAGGTAAGTTCTTTATGATAAATTTCTTTTGCAAATTTGTGAAACTAGATAGATCTTTGTAATTTACACGCTTGCTTGGCTGTCTCATGGACAATCATATCACATCTTCTTTTTCTATATTCAAATACTATGTATAAAAGCAGTAAAATTAGTTAAAATACATGTAGTTATTAGAATTAAAATAATAAAATTGTCTTATGGTACTTCATTAAAATCGGTCTGTTAACAAAATGTTACAGGGACTTACATGAAAGTATTAGGTTTTTGTACAATTTATATTCTTTTCCATTGAGGCGTCAGAATAAATGACATACAATATACTTTTGCTTTAGATCATTTAACATTGGTAATTTTGTATTTTTTAACATATTAATTTTAAGTGACAAGTGGGGGACAAATGGAAAGACAAACCCGAAAACAAGATCAAACACGACAAAAACTAACACAACGTAAATAAAACATTAAACATATATATTTATGGACAATATATCTTGACTTTCACCAAAAAATAAGGTGAACTCAAGTGGTTTGGAAAGGAAAGCAGTTCCTGCCTTTTAAAGACACTTTAAAGCCACTTGTCAAGTTGCCCATTTTCAAATCCGTATAATTGTCAGTCTAGTGTATGGATAAGACACTTATTGCAAACGGACAGAATATTATTACATAAATACTGGGTGAGGAGTAACATTGAAGCACAAAACCTGACGAGAAAAACAAGTTTATGTACTGATTTAAAAAGAGGAGATTTGCCATGATTGTCTGTGAGACAGCCATCCACTAAATGTCAGTCGAAATTAAAGTTCTACAGGTCCCATTACGGTCTTCAATAATGAATCGGGATTATTCCGTACATCTGTCTATAATTATTCAAAGATGTAATATTTACATACGGAAAACATTATTTTACCAGGTGTGAGATACTTGACCAAAACCTAGACAACAATAAAATTACAACAAAAACATACAACAAATATAGTTATTGAGTTAAAAGATTGTATACAACAATAACTTAGTTTACAACGAGAAAACTAACTCATGTAAATACCTATGTTGTTGCATTGCCTTTCAAATATACATGTCAATAATTCCGCATGATTATGTCGATTTAACATCGGTAAAACTAATGTTTATATTTTGACAATATATTTCAAAATCTAAATATTTCGTCCTGTTTAGGAATTAGTATACTCAACTTCTTAATTTCTCAGTAAATTAAAAATTATATTAATACTAAATATTTATCCAAACAATTCTTTTTTATTTCTTAATAAGTGTTGGTTTGATCGATATTAATTATGCAGGATATAGTTTTTAACTAATTTTTCAGTGTAGTAAACATCAACTTGAGGATTGGTAATGATTTTATATATATGACCTTTGACCATTATGTATCAGCTAAAAAGGCCACGTTACTTACCACATAGGACGTTTACGGTTCCACTACAACTTCCACGCGGCTGAGTTTCATAACTACATTTACGGATGTCAGTTTCCACACCAAGGCAATGTACATTGTACATGTTGATCTTTGTCGTTGTCTGGTTAAATGAACCAGCGTAGAAATTGTGAACCCTGAAATATGATTTTTAAGACTGGAACTGAATTGGGCTTATATACAGTAATTCGTACAAGAATCAGTACCTAAAATTAAAATGAAGTCATCACGCATATCGTTATCTTTATGTTATTATCATAAATTCAAACACAGTTTGGCATCCAGCAATAACCTTCTATCAATAAATCCTGATATGAAGCCCAAGGCCTGGAGTATCGTGGAGTATGCTTAAATGTGTTTTTAATTATTGTCATGTAAACTCACCCACTATGATATCCTAACATTCTGCAAACAACATCAGCTTCAACAGATCCGAACCCATCAATACAAATGTTACCCCATGCACCATTGTCTTTAACTTTTATTTGTCCTCCATATTTTATTTGGAAGTTATTTTCAAGACGAATATCAAGATCTGAAATACGAAACGAACAAATGTATCTTGGTTTGCATTATATATATTAATCGTCCTCCTGATTTCATTCCATTTTTCTTTTAGTGTAATTTCCTTATCTTTTTGGATAAATCCGATTCAGGCTTGTTTTGTGCCTTGTCAGACGGTGGCCTGAATCTTTTACTTATCATATTGGCCGTTCTAACAGTTGACCATATTAGTATCTAGTTAATGGTGCATTTGCCAATTAAAAGTGATCTTTCTTCTATGCAAATTTATACCTACATTAACATCAGCTTTTATTTTTACCTATTAAAGATTATAAGACATTTTTAAGCTTTTGGTCATCTCCTTCTCACATTTTTGCCATGCAATTCATGCGACCATAACTGCGATTCGCATATTCGCATATTCGTATAAGTCTGCGACCATTTACCTTAAGTGGGCAATAAGGCGGGTTTTATTTCAAAAGACAGCAACTTCATACCATGGAAGACCGTATAAGATGGTTCCTGTTATAGTGATGTCCGTATTATTTATATATTTGTTTGCTTTTTTGTTTTTGTGTTTTAAGGTCTACTGTTATTGTCATTTTAATCGTGTCTAGTGACTTCTCTATTATCGATTAACCTTTTTTCTTTCACTTCCTTGAAAATAAGTGGCTATATGTTTTCCTATAAATACTTTGAGTTTATTTTTAAAGAAATTATTAACTTAGCTGGTCAAAAGAAAAATATATTTCTACTTTTGAAAATTCATGTGTGAAAGTTTAAGAGGAATAATCTTATTTTTCGTATTTAAAAAAAAATACGATTTTAGTCGTGATGGAAAAATATTCTGAACCAAAACACATACTTACTTCCAAATTAACCGACCATTTATTTCTAAAGTTTAATCACTAATGAATATTGTGCCTGAATATACTGTCAAATTTCCCTTGTCCAATATACTAACTGCATGTTATAGCAACAGCCTCGGTATAATCACAGTTACTGATGCCCCAGCCCCTAAAGTGACATGCTGCTATATCTGTCTCATCACCTCTACAGTCAAGATCGTCTATAAGAATTGGTACCGAAGTTGAACTGGTGCCAAACGGATTTTTCTTGTAAATTGTGGGCGACCTGCAAACACGTGAAATATTCTAAAGCTTTTTTGACTTACAGTAAGTAAAAATTGATAAGAATTAGAAATTGTTTGAAGAAGAATGTACAACAACAGCATTTCCCTTTGATAAGCTTCGTGGCATGCTAAATATATTTGCTACTCGATTGAAAATAAGATTTCTCCTGTTTTAATAGGTCCAAAATGAAGATCTAATCATAATTTTTGACTTATCAAATAAACAAATGGAATGTAAGATATGTTAAGGTATTCGAACCATAATGGACCACGTGATTATTTAAAATACCCGGATTTTCTAGAAGAACCTTACATAATAAC
>JARWCS010368436.1:0-18249 GCA_034783895.1 Geukensia demissa | reverse complement strand
AGAATAGACTATTTTACTGCGTATTATTGACCCAAAGGAGTATCTGCGGATAAATATCAAGACTTGCACATTATTTCGTTAGGAGAATTTGAATAAAAGCTTGATAATTTTAACATTTTATAAAAACTGAACGATGATAAATTAGTTATCGGATTTGAATGCTGAGATATTTTAAAATATCCTCCCCGCTCGCCATAATACGAATCTTTGGGTTCGTTTGCTACGCTCACTCGCCGCAAAGATTCATATTCTGGCTCACGGGACGATATCCAGCTGTCAAAATTCCGATAACATATACAAACATTATACCTCGGCGTTTGTCCAGGTTTCTTTATCCGCTGAAAACATAAAACAAGTATTTCTCCAAGACAGCCATCCATGACGACAGGTTGTAGGTATAAGTACTGAAATAAACCATGGATTGGTTATATTGTTATCTCAAGGATGTTTGCTACTCTGTTTTAAATTAATAAGGTTTTCAAAAGGTTTGGATAGTGTTTAAGACCTTGCATACTAGAACAAAATTATGAGAAAAAATGATGGGTCTGTATGCTCGCTTACGAGATATATGCATTCGAGTATTTGACGAGAAAAGGGTTTCTCTGATTTTTCATAGGATTAGGCTTAGTATGTTCTATATACCAAGTAAGACATAACAAGAATCTCATAAAAACTTACCAAATACCAAAAGATATGTTTAATGAAAATATGAGAAGAAAAGTGGGGGGGGGGTCACTGTACAAAAAATATCAGTGCTATGAAATGGATAAAACCCGAGGAGTTCGAAAATCTGACAGCAATGGCGGAATGTGACAGGGAAAAACCTTAATGTAAATGTATATTTTCACATCAATTATACAATGCAACTGGAGCTGATTTGAAAATAGGCAATACCGTTACTGTCTAATAGAGGTATATAGCTATTTGTACCGCACCACAGAAATTTATTGGTGGGATCCTTAGGTCCATAAATATAAAAAGGATATGATATAAACGCTAGAACGACAGTAGCCCATTTATCATTTACAATTTGCAAGATCTAATATTTATTCATAACAGGAATTTCTTGAATACATTTCAACAAATACACAAAGGAGGAAAAAAGTGGTTGTTAAAATCGCATTTGTCAAATGTCAGATAAACGTTCTCAGTTTTCTATTTGTTTTGTTTTGTTTTTTTTTTTTTTTGTTTTTTTTTTTTGGCCTTTTATACCGACTGACTTTTCCCCAGATACTTTGTTTTTGGCACTTTCTATTTTTAAATCCTAAGATCAAAACAATGTAATATAAATTGTACGTTACCATGACTACTTACTCGCAGTTATAGTTGCCACGAAAAACAACAGAAGACAACATCTTAATATAAGTGACATCGCAATATTGAGTTGCCGAGACTCTGAGTGTAAATCTTGGTATTCCGATAAGACAGTTCACAGTTAATGACACTAACATGCAAGATGCAAGATAAGAAAAATGACCTTCAACAGTTCAATTGGAAAACTTTCAAACTGTATCGCTGATTTTATCCAAAACAGTCTTTATTTAATTGTGGTATATCGTCTTAAAATGATAAATTTCTAAAAAAAATCAAAAGAATAATTCCAAATTTGGTTAAAGGCTACCAATCATACCAGATAAAATATATGTAATACTAGATATTCTGAAATTTTTTGTTGATTTACAAAGGAAAGATATAAAGTAATTATCAGGGAGGACATTCTCTATCCCCGTAAAAAACGGAGGACAATTGTTGTATCTACATTGTAGAGGTCCCCGCAAGGTCTTTAATTGGAGTTAAATCACACTCCTTGTGCCAAGATCAAAACAAACAAATCATGAAAGACAAAGTTCAATCGATGACCTTCTAGCTTGGGACAGGCAGAACACATGCAGTGGGACAGAACATATTTTGCCCTTACCAAAGCCGCGCCACATCAAAGCCAAAGGCATTTTTTTTTTCTTTTAGCCATATTTTTATTTGCTTTGTCTCGAATAAATTCATTTTATGTAAGAGACATGACTAGAAATAGAAAAACAAATAAAGTTGAACATAATTATATTAAATATTCCACAGAAGGGATTCAAGAAATAAAGTCAATCGGTTCAAACATAATCATTAAAGGTACATGTAATCATGTAGTGATTTTAAAGAATCTTGTAGAAGTTTTTAAATACAAAAATTATGACAGTTCTATAGAACATTGGCGGTTAGATTGTATCCGTCCAAAATAAGTTCACCTGCGAAACGGGCTTGTTGGAAAACCTTAGTCAAATGGTCCTATGGGATTTCCACCATGTTATGCCCTGTTTACCAACGAAGATAAAATGCTAAAATGAAAACGGGATGTTATGTAAAAAAATCCTTTCTTCATCTTCTGTGCAACCTTAAATATGACTTGTATGGTATAGTACCAAAATGGTCTTCAACCAATATCATTTTTGCATTCAAGCATCCAAATCAAGATGCCACCCCAGCCGATTGAAGTTGAACATATGCCCCTAAAGAAAATTTTTTGATAAATTACTTAGCCAAATGGAACCAAACTTTGATGCAATGGTCATTTGGCAATTCTCTCACAAAAAACTGTCAGCATATCCCCAAAAAGATTGGCTTAACTTACTTGTAATTGAACATATGACCGTATGAGAAATTCACATGACATTTTTATTGTCGGACTATACAGAACATCAATACAGTGCACATCGATATTTCGCCAACTGTTGGACCATGCAAAATAATGTCAAATGCGATGGTGTCAAAAACTCGAGGGCATATTTATTAAAAAAAAACTAATGTAATTGTGAAAAAAAGATCTTGGAAATTTGTCGCAACAAGTGAGGGATCACTTTAAAAGAGGGGTGGTATAATAAGGATGTACTGTACCAAAGTTGTTCGTATACGTGATCCAATTCTACCAACAATGATGGGAACTACAGCAAGTATAATCGAACAAAGTGGGACAAATGACCGTATTGGAAATTAACTTGATATCTTTCTGTCACAATCTACTGGATGTGCGTCTTACCCTTTAGCATCTTCGAATTTCCCCTTTTTATAATCTGTTATATTCCGAAAATAACCGGAATCGTTTTTACCACGGAACATAAAAAATCTTTATATTTTACAACAAATATAAGTTTGACAGTTACAGTTTTTCATATGATTTAAAAGTGGGAAAGTAAAAATTAATTCAACACAGTTATAGCCAATTTAGCGAAATCGATCCTTTTGTTTACTCTATTTGTGATAGTTGGTCAAAAGAAAAATGCTCAGAGCTTCAGAGCTTGATTTCAGTAACAACGTGCATTTGTTGATGAATCTTGACACTTGAATTGTTCCGGTGATGTTATCTTTGTGAGTCGTCATTAACGCGCAGAGGACAGAGGGTTCGTATCCTTCTGAAGCACCTGGTATTGTATATGTAGGAGTTCGTAGATTCTTTTCCCAAACTGACACATTTTGCGACCCAAAATCGACATCATGATTTGACTGCTTTTGACCATGGGGAACATCAAGGCGGATGTATTGCGGTAGAAGGAGGGGGGGTTGAGCATCTCCCCATATCCCCTGTTTGTTACGTTGAGTCCAAAACCTTTATGATTTTTGTTTCCGTTTTTTCCTTTTTTTGTTTCGAGTCCTTGTCTCTTTGGACTAGGCACTTTGGATCGCATTGTTATTCTACACTACACTTATAGACATTTTACGACTTTGTATCAGTATTCTACACTGATTGTAAATATTTTGTTTTTGGACGACTTTGTATGTTCACATATTTATTTGGGTCAATAGTGCGAATTGAGTTTATTGGTTGTTTTGGAATCTGCGAATATTGCTCCTATAATGAAATGCATCGTGGGAAATAATCGACGAAATTAATCGGTACGATGATTTTAGTAAATTCAAGAAAATGTTTGGTCCTCATTTGCCTATTTATGTTTTAATTCCCCAAAACAGATCACTAATTAAGGTAAAATGTACATGTATATCAGCAGGTCTGATGTAATAAATAGGCGTCTTTTATCTTATGCTCAAAAACATACATTTTGCTAAAAAGCTACCATAGTTTTATTTCACTTTAATTGTTTATGAGATGAATATGATGTATTATCGAAACCAAAACGGTAAAAAAACAGCTACATGTACATGTAAAACTAAGCATTGCAAGTAAGATATTTTTATTTTGAAAGACAAAAAATGCGAATTTTGATCATGCAGTTGCGAAAGGGGCTTCTGTATGTACAACAGACGACTTCTGTAGAAAATAATCGTACGCGATAGATGATTTATTTAAATGCAACAATTTGCTTCTGTAATATCGGAAACACATTTATTCATTCATCATCGCTGTTGTTGAAGTTTGCACCCTGAATACTAAATCTAAGGAAGTCATTTTAGTACGTTTACGATGACTAACTTTCATATTTTCCCCAGGTGAAATGAATTCAACATACTATAATCATCCTCTCCATACCATCTTTATACATATACATCACTACAATCAAGATTGATAACAGGCTAAACTAATGTCAGGTAACGTTCAGCAATGTAAAACTTACTTAATGTAAACTTTTATACTCTACAGTTCCAATACATATCATTTGATTTGGGTGCTTTTATTTAATTTATTTGCGACAATAAACTCAGACAAGTACTTGCAAACAATTTAAGTGTTTCATTACAATTATATGATAATCAATTTAACAAGAAATTGTATTAGCAAAAATATTTAATTAGCAGAAAAAACTCGTTTTAGTTTTACATTTATACATGTATACCACGATCATATTTGTATTACAAATCTTCTTGGCATATAAAGAAAAGTTTAGTGTCACATGATATATCTACCCAAGCAAATCTCCCACCAGAGGAATGCGCACAACAATGTTCTGTATTATGAAATTCGTGATCTGGTTCACCTGGATACCAATTTGTAAAAGTCGGTAAAGTCCGGCTATGAACCCATTCCCAGGTTCCTGGTTCTGCAACTTCAGTTAATCCGTTGAAGTAGAATACATCTGGGTGTCCTGAATGTGTCAATATAAAAAGAGAAATTTATCTACATGTTTATATATAGTGAATATTAAAATGTAGTTAAAATTGATAAATTAGATTGAATAAAAAGAAATGGTTTGAATATGGTTGTTTGAAAACATTTATTGCTGTTATCGTGGATCGCTGGAAGTGAAGTCAAATCTACTTTTCGCATAAATTCCAATTATTGCATTCATATTTCAATTGATATAAGGTAAATGGTTTCAGAAAAGATATTTTTATGTGAATATTGCGTATGAGCTTACTGGTATGCATTGCAATACATTTCAATTGTTAACAAACACTATTACTGTTCTTTTTAAGTCATATTGCGAAAGGTTAAGAAGTCTCAGAGTTCTAAAGAAAATGTGCAATATCTTTTCAAAAGCCTTCTAAATTAATTTAGGTCAGATGTCAAACAGTTTGCAAGACTAAATGAGTAGGGTTAAAAGGTAGCCACATTTAAAAGGTAAAAACAAACCGAACGTAAAAAATGCAAATGCAACAACAAAAAGAAAATAAAAATAAAATTTAAGTCTCCCAAAGTTTCGACCCAAAGGGTCTTCGTCCGGGGATAATGTAAGACAAAATAATAATAAAACATGGCTTCACACATGACAGGACCTAACCACTGTTAACCAACGAGGCGTATCAATCTCGAACACACTCAAGGGATACGGAAGTGTATTGTAGAATGATCAAAATAGGTTCGAATATAGCGCCCTTATAAATGCAGTGTTTAATTCTACATGATTAATATTTAACTCATTGGGGAATGTTACAAGATAGGAATCAGCGAAAAAAACTGGATTAGGTAGATACATGCGACAGGCATGGACGAAATACAAGAGTTGTGGTGGAAAGGCGGACGGACAAAAAAATTAATGTAGAAAAATGACTGTTAATTTACAGTACGTCAAACAATTTGAATAACTTAAACGAGATGTTACGATCGCCTAAATTTTCTGCAAAAGAAGATTTTAAGCGCATGGCCCTTCAATTTAACGCCGGGTATTAATTAAATAAAGATTTATGAAACTAACCTTACACTAAAGTGTGGTTCAACACGCCACAAAAGAATTTTGGTCTTATTTACTTCAGTCCGATAAAACGATAAAGCGCATATAATTTATGGTTACAATTAATTTGACCGAGCAGTCGGTTATATCTGTGCATATAGCAATATCCCATAAATTATAAACTATACTTTAAGTTTCCATGGGCATTAGCAAATGAACCTGCATTTTTTTAATAAACGTAAATTTAATTCAAAGCTTTAAGTTTAAGCTTAAAATATTTTTGTTACAACGATGACAGTTTGAGCGTGCTTGCATTACAGCGGACTGGAACAAAATGAGCCCTTGTTTGAGTAAATAAATAGCAAAAAATATGAAACGGCTTGAATTCTTCAAATATTTTATCATCATAAATACAGAAAATAGATCTTTCTTTATAATAAGTTGGTGTTAAACACGTAGCTAAATTTTCTAAAATATGTGAGGAACCCTTTTAAGGATAGTTAATTGCTACTTCCTTTGTATTACAATTAACCATGGTCACATACCACACGAAACATTTTCAGTTGACCAATGTACATTTAGTAATTTTCGCCAACCCATCTTCTATAAATAGTAAGAACTGATTAATTTTAGAACCACAAAAATGTATTTATATATAAATTAAAGTACTAAATACCTATTCCACGTAAAACTTTCAAATGGTTCTTTATAAACGTATTTGTTTCTGTGTCGTGTATCTCAGCTAGATAACCTCCAAGAGCTCTACATCTAAGCTACAATATCACAAATATAACAAATTTACGATGTTATTTACGTTATCAGATTAAGCTTTTACTAAAATGAATATTAAAAAGACAAAAAAGACATCGAGAACTTTGTTAATGTACATAATCATTACTGCTATATAGTTTTATTTAAAAATTCTACTGCTCAGAGAAAAGAGTTTCGATCATTATGCTTGGCAACGGAGTGGTCTCCATCGCTTGATCCACAAATCTGACCTAGCGCGTTCCCCAGGTAGCGGATAGGGGAAGACCTCTCGTTCAGGGATGTCGGGTCATTATACGGAAAGCCTGGCCTTGGACCATAGGGGTGGCATGTGGAGAATCCGACGCGCCATGCAGGTAAAAATCATTTTTGTAGATTTGGACGATAAGCAATTAACAACCAATCATTTCGAAGAATCTCACCTATTTGTTTGTTTTGTTGGGGAAATATCGAGAAAATTGTCACGCTTCTTTTTCCATTTTCGGGCATAACCAAAAGAATCTCGGTGTCCCTCGTAGAAACCACAGTTTTTCGTGAAAACACCGAGTTTCCAGAACGTTCTCTTGAGCTGAATTTTGGTAGGCACCGTGTATGTATGAACATTTTTACGGGCATACATGTAGATGTTTACATTTTGAAATAACTGGCAATTTTGCTGCTAATGTTCGTGCTGTACTAATGTGACAAAATGCTTTTTGATAGTGCAGTACATCCAAAATGAAACCAAATAATTTTTTCTATACTAGGTTATATACTGCAAATTCAGAAACTATTGTTTGCATTTATTATTGCAAATGATCGAATGGCGACGATTATGCAGATTTATTTTTTTGCGGCTTTTCGAAAGTTTAACACAATATAACTAGAAAATTTTTGAAGGAGTGCTTATTATTGCGATTGCAATTACGTCGCATTATTCGCAATAAAAAACATGGCAATAATTTCTGCAGTGCAAAACTGGGTTCTGTGTGCAAATAGTGTACAACATTTTGCTCACTTATCAATAATCTCACATATATATGTATTTCAGTATTTTTGAGAATTATGACGCAAAAAAAACCGATTAAATATATATTTCTCATTGTACCTCTGCGTTTGTCCATGTATCCTTATCAACCGAGAACATCAAACAAGTATTTCTCCAAGACAGCCATCCATGTCGACAGGATTTAGGTTTTTCTGGTACAAGTACTGAAATAACATATGGATTAGTAGACTTAGTAAAATGATATCGTGATGTTAATATATACTAAACTTTATTAGAACGTTTAGGGGTGAAATAGAGAAATTCCATTGGTCATCCGATTGCATATAATATTCGTATAGGAACCCAAGAGTTACCTGCCCCTATAATAAATATGGAACTTACAATTAAGTGTATCTAGTCGTTCATTATGGAGATTCTGAAATTAAGTGGCATTACCCGATTCTTATCTCAAATCGCCATGAAGGAACGTTTTGCAAGCATCAAATTGTATTTTTTCGAAAGTACATGTTTCTTGTTATATTTTATTATTAAAAAACACATTGAAGGTGTAAAAGTTAAAGTAAATGTTGTATTTTATAGTTGTTTTCTATCATTCGATTCCGAAAACCTAATAAGCGGTCAAACCAGGTCACCTAGTAAAGAAGCGGTATAGTTGTGTATTGCTAAATTTAACAAAAATACACACGCAATTAACTGCTTTGCGCCAAATGTTAATATCGTTATACGTAAACCGAGTCTTGAAGTAATGATATATTTTGTCTCCGCAACTGTTTTAAGGTTTGGCTAACGACAAACGATTTGACCAAATACACCCTCGTATCAAATGTATCACGACTTGTTTAACTAATGATTGGACTGGTCTGACAACGAACAGGAGTTTGTCTTCCTAATAAATCGGACTGGCATTCTATTCAACGATTTGAATATGGTCAAAATGAAGAATGATATTACAGCGACACGAACAGATATTCCTTGCAGACCACTGTATACCTGCTGGTTCTGTTGGTTAGATCAAGAATGTCCATAGATATTAAAATGAGTAACATGGAATAAATGTCGGAAAGACAGCAATCGATTCCGCATTAACAATTTTTTTTTATCAAAGTCTATATTTATCCATCTGCAAACATATCGCTACTACCCCAACATTGGAATTTCACATTATAATTGTTTTTGTAAAAGTTACAGATGTACATTTTCAGTTTTTTTTGTGCTCTGTTCTTTTGTTGTTTTTGCTTGTCTTTTTCTTTATCGACTTTGGCCTATTTTATGGCCGTTCTTCAAAACGATTTCTACCAAAATACCCTGGTCCTAATTTGCGGGAAATTATATATACCGGTGAGAGACGGACAGGGTTGCGAGGTATTCCGCTTTTTTCGTAAAATCGCTGGTAGGCTCCCGTCGACCTCGGAAGAGAGGACGTCAAACTTTGGTTTTCTAGCTGTTTTATTTTTGATCGTACTTAAATTTATTTTTAAATCGAAATTCACCAAGATATATGTATTAACTATGCTTTACTTTGTTTACTTACATGCAGTTATAGTTACAGCTAAAAACAATAAAGAACAACATCTTAATATAATTGACATTTCAATCATAATGGTCAATTAAGGACCGCCTGCGTGTTTACCTTCGTATCTCGATAAGATACAACACGAAATAATTACATCGACAAGTATCTAAATTGTATCACGAATATTGTCAAAGCTATCAATATTTTGATTGTGGAATCCAGTTTGAAAATGAATAATTCCGTAAAATTAAAACAGTGATTCCCATATATATTCATAAACTTATTTACACTCAGCCTAGGTGTCCGTTAAAAACAATAACAGACAACTTCTTATTAATTTTATTTAAAATTTAGAAGAACATTGCTGACCGTCTATAGCACACAGATTAATCATATAATAACACACGAAAGCACGTCAACTTGATAACTTTCATATTTTTATCGCTGGTATTTCTATTTTCTTTAAATTTAAATATGAAATGTTTCGGGAGGAAGGTGCACCTTTGATTTAAATATAAGGAGATTCTCTGAAGCAGAATACTATCCGTAGCAGTCGACGTTAATTTTTTATTTATTCATTTCATTATGCTCATGACCAAAGTATAAAAACTTCAAAATTATCAATGGAACAACAGACAGATATAATCAAACAAATTAAACAAGTTCTTTGCTAGCTTAATTGTCACTTTTTAGTATTTCAGAAGCTTGCCCTTGATACGAAACGGTGACTTTTTCCAAGTTCTCAAAAGTTTTCGATAAATTTCCGGTAGTTCTGGAAACAATGCCGATTGCAACTTAAAGCTATAAATGCAAGAATATGCTGTCACGTTTGCCTTGTTCATCAAAGAAAAAATGTTGGCCCTTCTTTAATAGTTGCAGCCATTTGTTTTTAGTTTGGTATTCATACTATCGACAGTGAACAGTTACTAAAACACAATAGCAACATAATTGTCAGCTATTGATTATATCTAAGATTTTCGCGTTAGCGATATATTGTTCAATCGCCTTTCAATCAGAAACCTATTTACAGTGTTTAAAGTTATTCGTTTTAAGGGTACTGATCAAAATAGATATTCTGAATTTAGATATGTTCTAATGATATATATTCAGAATAGCTTGTTATATCAGATACTAGATATTCTGAATCGCTTGTTATGTCTGATACTATGTATTGTGAATTGCTTGTTACAACTGATACTAGATATTCTAAATTTATTGTTGTGTCTGATACTAAATATTTTGAATCTCTTGTTATGTCATACTAGATATTCTGAATAGCTTGTTATGTCTTCTACTAGATATTCTGAATATCTTGTTATGTATGATACTAGATATTCTGAATAGCTTGTTTTGTCTGATACTAGATATTCTGAATCTCTTGTTATGTCTGGTACACTAGATATTCTGAATAGCTTGTTATGTCTGATACTAGATATTCTGAATCTCTTGTTATGTTTGATACTAGATTTTCTGAATAGCTTGTTATGTCTTATACTAAATATTCTGAATAGCTTGTCATGTCTGATACTAGATATTTTGAATAGCTTGTTATGTCTGATACTAGATATTCTGAATAGCTTTTTATGTCTGATACAAGATATTCTGCCTCGTGTTAAGTCCAATACTAGATCATGAAGATATCCTGAATTGTTTTGTTAAAGATTCAAAAAATGCGATATTTTAAAGGTTAGGGTATATAAAAAGGACATACTCTTACATCGTAAGAAACGGAAGTAAAATGTTTAAATCTAGAGTTGACCACAAGGTATTCAACAAAGATAGAATTCTACTCATTATGATATGCTTCAGATCGCTAAACCAAACAATACCTTAATACTTGAAATCTGCTAGTCCCGCCCTCATGATATATATACAAATTTTAAAGAAACTACGTGAAAGACCAAAACCAATCGATCACCTTGACTTCCATCCTAGGACAGGAACACTATACATATGGCGATGTTAAATATGTTTTCCCTCTAACATCGAGCAAAAAGGCAGAATGACAGTATTAGGTAAAAATCTTCTTTTTCTATAGCGTTGTTTTTATTTCCTTTTCTGAATAGGCGACTGATATAAAACAAGACTGCAAAACTGAATTCAAATTAAAGATATTTTTGTGAATTTTTGCATGGAAAAATTCAAGAAATTCAAGATAATTTCAAACGGTTTAAAATCATTATAATGTACCTTTAACACTGCAGTGGTTTTATTTTTATTTCCACATGATGATCCCAAAGTTTCGACAGTTTTGCCTGTTTTGGAAGCTTTAAGACAAACATATAATTTTAAACAACAATTTTCAGATTTACTGGCAACCAGTTTGCCTCAGTCTATAAGTAAAAAGGTTCTGCTCTGAAACCGACTGTTGAAAAAGTCAAATGGTCCCTGGCTGGTCCTCTACCAAATTATGTTCTGCATTCTTTCTTTCTATCCAAGAAAACCTTTACTTAAATGACAAAAAGGGATGGTATGACTCAGGGCATAATCTAGGATTCAGTGAATGGGAGAAGTGGCTGATCCCTTTCAGGAGGGAAAGGGAGAAGTGAGTTTCAATGGGGAGAAGTGGTACTTCTGCGCGAGGGTATTTTGCGTTTTAAAATGGACATAATTTTTTAAAATGATAAAACAATAAATGAAGTTCAGTTTCATTAATTATGGTTTTGTGTCTATAATGTCTTGCTTCACTATACCAAGTATAACCATGACAGGAAAAATAATGAAAATACTAAAAGAATACAGGCAATGTAATGCATATTATGTCTCTGAGACTGAGTCAGTTGAGAAAAGTGGGATGGAAATGAACACCAATAATTTGTGAATTGTTTGAAATCAGAACAACCTCTGAGCAGAAATATGGCTTTTTATTGTATTAATCTATCCTTAAGTTGCCACTGGTCTAAAGATGTAATGTTACTGTCATAGTTTTATTTTTTTTTTTAAATCCAACTTTTTGTTTCGTAAGTCTTGTATTCAATAGATAATATCTATGTTGCAAGTCGCTGTCAGCGACGAGATATGTTCTGACACACTTAGAAACGAAGGAAATAATGGTAATTCTTTCCGTGAATATTTTCTTTCCGCCTCGAAAATCGCCGCCCTTTTGGTTGTTTACCTTACCTGGAAATGATAAAATTTGAGTTATCTCTCTTTGGTCAAAATGCTTTGCTTAAAAATACTCCAGTTGGCGACTTCAAGCGATTTTCAAAATTTTTTTGGCGCCTCAAATCTCCATTACGCCGTCTAGATTATGTACTGCGGCAGGCGCTATATAAAAAAAAATCTACTGGGCTAATTTTAACTAATCATTGGTGCAATAGTCCTAATATTGACATCTACCAAAAATATATATGCATCGCTGCGCTCCAACAACGAATGGACAATCATGCCACATCTCCTATTTTTATATATTGGAGATTCATATAATATTCCCCCATCTGACCCTATTGGATTATACACAACCAAACGCTGGTGCAATGGTCAAAAATTACTTTTGCCTACCCGCCCTTCAACTCAGCCGCAGTTGTTACATTAAATTGACACTCCTGATTTTGACATCATGATTTGACACCGATTTGGACATAAAGGACTCCACGACCCTTCTAGAGCACCTGTTCCCACTCCTGTTTTATAGGAGTTCGTGGATTCCAAGCCTTGGTTCCTTTTGTTTTCGTTTTATCTTTAAGTTTTTTCAAATTTGTCTTGTCTCTTTGGACTATGCACTTTTGATATTTCACATTCTACACTGGACTTAACGATATAAATCTTCATTATTATTTACATTTGCAAAGGCTGTTATGTAATAAGTTGAGAACTACTGTTTCCTCGGCAACAACCGTTTGAGGGTGATGTCGAAATGGTAGATTGAAGAAATGATGTATGGCAATGGGAGAAAAACTAATTTTCCAGAGAAGAAGAAAATTTATGCTTTATGGTGGGAGATGGGGAATCAGTGGTTGGGAGGTGGGAGATAATCCCTCTGTCCGCTTGGGACAACAGAGCAACGGCGTTTGAATGCCACTAGAAAATGGGAGAGATAGGTAGGCACGAAAAAATTAGCCCTTTTGTAGCGGCATTAGCCTTCTCTTTTCCGGAGTCTACAATATGGATCTTTAACCTAGGCCGCCCCGAAACCACAGGGCTTCCCCTATACGCCACCTGGGGATAGCGCTGGGTAAGCTCTGTATAGGAGCTCTGGAGACCACTGCGTGTTCAGCACTCCATCATAAAGGTTAAATGTTAGTCCTCTCTTGAAATTGATTTTTTCGAAATAATTATTCTCTCCCACCTCCTTTCATCTCGCCTATTCCTTCACTTTTTTGTTAGATACTAACGATAATATCGAATATTGTTGAATTGACTTTAAAACATTATAATATTGTAGAATTGACTTTAAAACATTATAATATTGTAGAATTGACTTTAAAAAATTATCCATTCGCCTTTGAATTCAGGAAATTGATATATTTAATATAGCTTACCTTATATGTTCTTCTTCCAGAATCCACTATATTTACAATGGAATTATTGTTAAAAGTCTATTTAATAGTTTTTAAATTTTTAAAAAATATTTTCAGACTAGAGAAGGAACAGACATTATACCTCTTTTATAAAGTTAAATATTCACAGATTTAGGGATTGGTCTGTGTATATAACACGGTATATATAAAAAATCAGAAGACATAATCATGTCGAGAAATATATGTACTATTATTAATGCATCTGCCTAATTAGTAAGAACGCATATGACAATGTCACCTCAGATAAAGGGATGCACAATATTCAAGTCAAAAAATGAAAATTCATCAACATATAAAACAAAATTACCAATGTTGAATAAATAGGAAAAAATGTGTGACGCTATGCGTACATTTTATGGAGTAACCCATCATCAGTAGCATTAGAATCTACCAAAACATTGGAAGTCATAGAAACAAACATAGCAAAAGACGCACTCATATCCAAACAAATCCAAATGAGAAGCAACTTCCAAAGACAGGGACAACTACTAATTGCAATACTTTTCGAAGCCTCTCAGTATTTTCAGTGCTTAAAATTTAAGCAAATGCAGCAGATTTCTGTAAAACATTGTTTGATAAATTAGATTAGACAAGTCTGACAAATGGGGTGGTGAATACCATCAATGACATCATCCACCAGCAAAGGCATCGAGCCAGTGGTTTTAAAATACAAAATATTATGTTGGATAAATATGAAAATTATGGGTATGCTATAACAGTTATTTTTGAAAACGGATTTAAGGGTTTTTGGTGGAATTTTTGAAGGGAAACGACTACCTTCCAAAGACCGTATATTTAATTGGTCGCATTTCAAGATGCTAGGAAATATCATGAACTGTAATGTCTTGGAGTTTCATTCCCCTACTATTTGAAGGATGATCATAATTGAAGTCCGGTCCAAAAATAATATATTGCCTTGATCAAACTTGCACTATACAGCAAATATTACATTCAGTTTTTGGCCTAGGGGACAAACTGTTCCTTCTTAAGAAGAAAGTAAGAAATCCCTTACCATAACAACCACCAAAAACGTATAATTTACAAAAATCTACAGGATGCCACAGGACCTGTAATACTTTACAAATATTCACACACCAAAGGAAACCGTAAAATGACCCCAAAAAGTAATAATATTCAAAAGTAACAATCGTCAGCAAATGAAGTATTCTTAATGTTGTTAAGGTATTCTCTAAATGAAATATGTTAACACTTGTATAAATTTGTCGTATGTTTTTCACAGCTTTTGATCGTTTTGAGGGGGGCGGTATTTGATCCATCAAAACAAACTTGTTTATCATCACCATATTCATAATATGCCTGTCTCAAGTCAGGAGTGCAAGTCATTGTTTCGGCAATGTCTTTCATATTAATATTATCTTTATGTATAACATTAGGGCAAAATGTGCTTAACTTTAAGGTTAACAAGTTTTGTTTGTTTCGAGCTATCTAGACCTTGCCATAAGGAGTTTGGTTCCAGCCTTGCTGAAAGTCTTGTGGCGACCTCGTGATTTGACAATTGTATCCATCTGTTGCGGAGATGGAGTAGGGTTTTCTTGACATTAACACATATTGTCTCATTTTGAAATAAATTATTTTGGGGTTAAATCAGTTTATGCAAATGTTATGCAAACTTTTCCATATAATATAATTTTCTCCATACAATTATATGTTTTCTTTAGAATAATAAGACACATACATAACTATCAACAAGTCCGTCACCAGGATAGACGTTATAGACATTTGCCTAAATGATAAAAATAAGCAAGACTAAGTGACAAATTAAACATTTATACTGCACATTTCCAAAATACATATGAGTTGATTTTGGCGGTTCCAAAGTATGTTGTATTTCATTTGCGGCTCTCCGATTCGTATTTTGACATGGGAATGAAATAATCAGGATTAGTAATTTCAAACAACTTAAGTGTTTCCGGAACTTTAATATTCATTTCGAATTCATGATTATCATAGATTTAGTAGTTAATAATTGTATAAGCAGGAAAAAATTTAATATATAGATGTATAAATATATACTACGATCATGTTTTTATAATGGATCTTCTTGGCATACAAAGAAAAGTTTAGCGTCACATGATATATCTACCCAGGTAAACGCCCCATTAGAGGCATATGCACAACAATGTTCTGTATTGTGATTTGCGTGATTTGGTTCACCTGGATACCAATCTGTAAAATCTGGTAAGGTCCTGCTTTGAGCCCATTCCCAAGTTCCTGGTTTGGCAACTTCAGTTAATCCGTTGAAGTAGTGAACTAATGACGTTCCTTAATGCATCAATATGAAAAAGAAAAAAATGAAGTGAATGTGAAAGATTGCAGTGAAAATTATTTAGAAGAAGGTGTTTCGTAAACTTGACCTGGCTTTTACGTGGTTTACTGACAGTGATATCAAACGGAATTTTCGAAGATAGCAGTTGCTTTCGAAATATGGTTCATATTAGGTCAACAGTTTCAGCTAGCCGGTGATGGTACTGGTGGTTTAGGTGAGGGCATGGTAGATGATTATGTTTTGGTTACTTTGGCAAGTTTAAGTGAGTATCTATTTAAAGGAAAATAAATATGTTATTATTTCGTTGTTTATTTCATTTTCCTATATGTTGAGTTTAGAAACTAACCTTGTCGACTGTGTTCCTTTCAACAAACATGTAAACTGCATAAAACAAATCAATGCAGCCATTCTACCTTTTAGTTAATTTTTCTGTAATTGATTGATTGATTGAAAAAATGTTGCTTAACGTCTAGCGGTAAATATTTCATGCAAAACCAGGACGATTGCATATTAATCATGTTAATGAATGACGATGAATGAATCCTGCTTTGTACAAGACTGGATTTTGAACATGCTTACCTACAAAAGTACAGTTGGCATAAAGACATGTAGCTTTTGCCAGACACATTATATGGCTCGGTACTCCTAAGTATTGGATGCTTAGTAGAGAAGCGGCAAATATTAATTTTAATTTCTTTGGTTTGACGCGGCCTGGAATAGAACCCAATACCTTCCGCAATCAAGATGAGCACGCTTACGATTACACCACCGAGGATGTTATATTGATGTGTAAAAAGTATAGCAAGTGTGTACTTTGAAAAATTAAATTAATAAATACCTCTAAAATGTAAAACTTTTAAATGGTTCTTTATAAACGTATTTGTTTCTGCGTCGTGTATTTCAGCTAGATAACCTCCAAGAGCTCTACACCTAAGCTATAAAGTCACAAAAACACATTTTAGATAATATGGGATAATGGGTACGTTTCATAAAAAATAAAAAACCAACAACGAGGTTATTGTTAATATGCATATATAGGGCGTACCACAATAAAATTTCTGTTAGAAATTCCGCTCCTAAGAGAAAAGATCTAGCAGTTCCAAGAATCTCACCTTTAATCTTACTTTCGTTGATTAACGTATCGAGAAAATTGTCACTCTTATCTAAGCAATTTAAAGTACATATCACTCACAAACTCAGTGGTCCTCTGAATCCCTACTTAATAAACTGTGTTTCCCGAAAAGTTGAATTTTCTGTGAGCCCCGTTTTTGTATGTATTTACGTGTTAACAGACATAGATATATTTACATTTTCGAAATGTGTGGCAATCATCATGCTTATATTCGGTCTTCATCAATGTGACAAAATGCTATTGAGGCAGTGCAGTACGTCTACAATGTGCATGTTGAAAATGAATACATGAATTATATTTCGAAAAGACCTTTCCTTATCTTTCTCTATATATATTAAATTAATCTGTTTTATGGTATATCATGACAGAAAAAATCTGCAATTTTATACTGTTAAAGGCAAATGTACGGCAATGGGTATATCTGTTGTTATGAAATTCGACACAAAAATCTTAGAATCTAACAGTACTGCAACTCATTATTTGAGAGGAGAATTACCACGATGACGATAAAACGCTCCTAATAAAAAGGCTTCAGAAGTGACAAAATAAACCTATTTAACGTTAAGATTTTTCTGTTTTGTTTATTCTAAGATGACGAGAGCGCTCTCACATTGCCGAAACATTCTTGTCTTGCATCCCAAATTATACCCCGCTTGACGGCACCGTGAGCCAGGTGGTGTACAATGAACTTCAACAGCTTTACAGTTTTGTATCCTTATATTTGTCTTTCTTCGTTTTCCAGGTCATTTTTTGTATGTCATTTGACCCAATAATTTCCGTCTGCCCAATTTCTTTCTTTAGATTTGGAATATTGGATATAAATACTTCCTCAATTTATTTTTCTGTATTTTTGCTTCCCTATATTTTGGTTCTGGTGATTCTTATGAAAGGGCATTCCTTGAATTCCAAAAAGGTCCAATAAATTTCACAATAGTGAGAAATTAATTGTTATGATTTATTAACCACTGTTCGCTTCAAGTGGACCATAGGT
>JARWCS010368425.1:0-10349 GCA_034783895.1 Geukensia demissa | reverse complement strand
TCGTGTTGTTCATATTTATTTACTGTTATCAGGACTTTATAACACTAGTATACTATTCCCAGTCAGGATTTAATACACCCCTACACGTGTCTATTTTCCCATTAAAACATAAGGGAAATAACTCTTGTTGACAATATGTACAATTTTGGCTGTCAATATTCGAAAATGTTAGCGGTCTTGAAAGTCTAAACAGATCGATACGATGTCTGAACAGAATATTTTACCTGGGCTTAACAGATCCAATTCTGTCTGAACGGGTCTGAAATGCTGTTGACCAGGTTTTCTTGAATAATCTTGTCTGGTCTGAACAGGTCTTGATTGACTGCAAGCAATATTATCTGAACACAGGTCTTGAAATCTTGATTTTTTCTTAAAATATTGAGTTAAGAGTTTCAAGACCAGTTCAGAAATATGTGGCCGTTTCAGATCAAAAGTGGGTTACTAGTGTTCCTTATCTGTCTTACAGATGAGACTGCACGTTTCATTGGTGTTTTCTTATATTTTGCCAGATATGACTATTCTAATTTGCCACAATAATGTATCGAAATTGAATAAGAAGGATATTGGATATGCATTAATATGAAACAATTCTATTTAATATATGATTACTTGAGATGTGATTGGTGCCTTACAGAACAGCTAGTGTCGCCCGGCCCCTTTTTTATTGGAGTTCATATTACAAGCGCTTTAGTTCTTAAGTTGTCTTGTTCTCTTGCTTTGGTTTTTGTGTATATTTGTATTTTTATTATTTGGTATTCGTCTTTATATATTGATTGCCTGTTTTGCTTTTCTCTCGCTGTTACCATGGCATTGGATTTGATGACTTCGTCCTCTCCCTTTGCGCTGTAACCTCGCTATTGTCTCCCGATATTTACGTCAGTGCCTGATTCTTCATATTTATTTAAAACAAACAGTGAAATTAAAAAAAGGATACATATACCAACCAAAAAAAAAATAAAAAAAAAATAAAAAGATGTAACGAGTATTCATACCAAACACTATTTTATTTAAATTTATTTTATTTTTTTTAAATTCAGACAATTGCAAAGGGTACCTATATTCCATGTTTTGCCCTAAACATGCTTGTGGTACATTTTCTAATAATTGAATGAATGGAAATGCAACAAACTAGTACAAACAGAAATTAATGGTACAATACGTGAAAATTGAGATGGTTGCTTAGGAGAAAAAAGCGTTGTTATGTGTTTATAACACATTTTACAGTATGTTCTGTTGTCTCCATATTTATATTTGTCATTTTATAACTCAAACGTTTTGATAGAAGCGAGTTGCACTGTTTTTGTATTCAATATCATATGCGAATGGTCATATTTTGCTCTTCAGATATATAGGACATTAAATCCGTTGCTAGGTAACCAAAACGTCAAATTAACAAAACAGAATTGATATTTTTTCAAGTAACTATGCCAACACTTACAATAATAGGAATTTTGATTTATTTGAAGAAGGGACCAAAATCCCCCCTTACCGTACATAGTCCTTTCAATAATCGTTAATTGCGAAATGATATGAATCTTGAATTTGAATACCAAACTTACCTTTGAAGGTCAAAAGAAAAAAAATGGTGAAAAACAGCAAAATTGTCTTTGTCGCAAATTTTATACTAACTTTTTAAGCAAGAACTTTAATATTGGACAGTTGTGATAAAATATAAACCTTAAACTGGAATTGAATACTTATCTTTTGGATTCTCAGGTATAAATTTCACATGATCCTTTGTCATAAAAATTAACACTACATTTTTGCAAAAATTTAAAAAAAATGGTTAATTGCGAAATGATATAAATCGTGAATTTGAATATCAACTTACCTTTGAAGGTCAAAATAAAAAAAATTTGGTGAAAAACAGCAAAATTGTCTTTGTCGCAAATTTTTATACTAACTTTTAGGCAAGAACTTTAATATTGGACAATTGCGATATAATATAAACCTTGAAGTGGGATTGTACTTATCTTTTGGATTAACAAGTACCAATTTTACACGCTTAACAGCAAAATATCTTTTGTCCTAAAGATTTACAGCATATATATTTTTTTTTGCATAAATTTCAATTATGGTTAGTTGCGATATAATATAAATCAGTAATTTGAATACCAAACTTATCTTTTTTAAGGTCAAATGCCAAAATGTTTGGTGCAAAACAGCAAAATTTTCTTTGTCGCAAATTTTTATACTAACTTTTAGACAGGAACCTTAATATTTGGCATTCGCTATGAAATATAAACCTTGAACTGGGATTGTATACTTATCTTTTGGCTTCACAAGTACAAATTTTACATGCTTATAAATTAACAGCAAAAAATCTTTTCTCCTAAAGATTTATACTATTTTTTTGCAAAAATTTCAATAATGGTTAGTTGCGATATAATATAAATCACGAATTTGAATATCAAACTTACATGTATCCTTTAAGGTCAAAAGTACAAATTATTTATACAAAACAGCAAAGTTTCCTGTGTCGCAAAGGTTTATACTATATATTAAACAAAAATTTCAATGTTTGACAATCGCGATATAATATAAACCTTAAATTTGGATTGTGTATTTATGTTTTGAATTCAGAAGTACACATTTATTTTGCTTAAAAGCAAAAATTGTTTTGTCGTAAAGATTTACACTATAAAATTGCCAAACATTTCAATAACGGTTATTTGCAATATAATTTAAATCATGAATTTAAATGCCAAACTTGTCTTTTTAGGTCAAAAGTTCATGTTTTGATCTGAACTATTTGTTGTTAAACATGGCAACTTTCAAATGTATTTAAATGATAAACAGCGTGATTTTAGTCTTTGAAGGTAGTCTAGGAAGTGTTCTAGGCCAGTCAGATATATTTACAGAGAAGTCAGACAATGCTTCTAATTCTAGAACTGTTCTTTTCCAGAGCAGTCGGGATTCTGACCCAGAGCAGTCAGGATTCTATTCTAGAGCAGACAGAATTCTATTCTAGAGCGGACGTAGAACTGTTCTAGAACAGTTCTAGAGCAGTCAGAAGAACTGTTCTACCTTAACTTAGAGCGGTCATTAGAACTGTTTTACGACCGTTTTAAGAGAGGTTAGAAGTGGTCGCATCTGTAAAGCAATTTCTATGTGCCATGTGACCGTTGTACAACCAGTTAAACTAAAAAATACTGTTTGGTTTTCTATTAATAGGCATTTTTTCAGTGAAAACCATATAGAATAAAATTATCAGACAATTTTCATTTTTCAACCTAATTCTTGGCCCCAAAAACGCGGTTTAACGACTCTCGTTCTTTGTTATAATTACTTGTTTTGGGGGTACAAATGCAATAAAACAATACAAAGGATGGTTTCTGGAAATCGGTTTTCAATGTTTTATGTTGCTCGTAGAATTAAAACTTATGAATCTGAGTCAAGCAGTTTATAATATTTAGTTCAACAATATATTTTACTTTTTATCAACAAAGTGGTATTTAAAACTTGTATTCGAGGTTACATGTATTACGCCAAAAACCATGAAAATGCGCAGATTTATGGAAATTTGTTTACTGTTGTTTTTCTTTTTTATTTTGCTTTTACCAAAAAAAAAAAAAAAAAAAAAAATACCACAAAAATTGCGGATTTCTGGAAATGAGATTTTTTGCTTGCAAATAAAAAATTTTAAATTTAAGTCAAGCAGTTTATAATATTTAGTTGAACAATATAATTATTTTACCCTTAAGTCGTAAGAATATCTTATTGTTGGACTATAAATGCTCCAAAACATAAAAATAAACGGACTTTTGGTATTTCATAAAACGTTTGTAAACATTATGAAAATGAAAGGGTATGAAAAAATGCCGGAAAAAATGCTAACCACCCATCACCCCTAGAATCCAATGAGACCCACTTAACAGGAAAAGATAACAATAATTCTGCTTGGATTATAAGTGAAGAAGAAGTTAATGGCAGGGGACATAATGACCTGTTGTTATTTATAAAAATTGAAGTGTACCGAAACGTTCTTTTTTGACATGAGCACATGCAAGGGTATCTTAGAATTTATTATATATATTTTAAGTTAAACCAAATGCATGTACACCACATTAAAATCTCCAAGGTGCCCATGAATCTGATGAGTATAAAATTCTAGTTGAAAACAGCAAGTTTAGATGTTAGACAATTGTCTGGTGATATATCATTTGTTTAGTCGAAAGTCGCAAAGCAGAAAGATATTTAGTAAAAATATCTAATTTAACTGGCTATCCATGTTTATTCACAGAACTGTAGATTCTTTCTTTTCTTGACTATTCCCTTATGTCTTTTGCAAAGGAATTCTTCTTCATCTCGCGACTTTTTATAAGTTCACCGTGGTGAGCTATTGTCATCACATTTTGTCTGTCGTCAGTTCATCCGTCTACATTCCACATTGTTATCTTTTCCTCCTGAAACCGCTGAGCTAATTTAGAATTTCTCCACTACAAAAGTTATGTGTTCGTGCCAATGGGAAATAGCATTTCATTTTATATATTTAATTTATTTTTCTCATTAATAGAATGAAACATTATTTCCACATGGAAATATGAAAGCCCATATGTTTTAACGCATATCATTACCACGTCTGCTATTTTATATTATTTAAATACATAACAATAAGCCCTTTATTTGAATATGTAACATGTTTTTGTGGCTGATTCGTGGACAGACCAACAGTTAAGATTTAGTCTGAAATTAAGAATAAGGCAGATTAGTAGAATAACACCGACATCCTCAGAAAGTCACACGAATCCAAGAAAAAAGATTTTTTCCCTTGAGATTTTAATATCATTTGAATGGTTATTGATTTCAAATATTATCACATTATTCTATCGGCAGATGAAATAAAATCTTTTGATTTTATAGTTACATTTTTAAGTCTAGGTTTTAAGCGAAAATATAAATTTACACGGAAACGTAAAATACTGTCCTTTCATATAAGAAATCTAGTCAACGGACTCTGTTAACGGTGAGTATTTTGCGTGGTTTACTCGACAACTGACATTTTACGTAAAATTCTGTACAAAACTGTTTCGTGTTTAAATCTATAAAAAGAAACTATGTTAAACGTTCCAACTTTGCCAGCTTATGTAAATGGATTATTTCTATAAATGTTTAAAATACTGGTTCAATATTCTTTGCAAAAAGTAGATTATCATAGCAATATTGTTCGTTTTTTACATTTGTTATAAGAAATATACACCAGAAAGTAAAAACCCTTTCAGTTTTATGACGAAACCAGACATTCAATGCATACTTTTTTACCATAAACTATCACCAATCATTAATTGTTTTGATAGATGTGCTTTTAGTTACCAAAATGCTGTAGTTTTGATATATTTTTGAAAAGTTAACTAACGTGGCCAATGTTGGTAACAAGTTGTCAACTGTCCGTACTCTACTCGGTCAACGGACTCTGTCTTGAAGTGGCCGTCATTCAACGGACTTGAGTCTCGCTAGGCGTGTTAAACCCTTTGGTTTTACGCTCGTCAGCTGTTGCTTGATTATTTTTTTTATTAAAACAGATACAACGATTGAAACGTGTAACTACTGATATACATCCAAACACACTTGAACGATAGATGCAAACATATCATACTCACGCGATTCCAATAAATTTTGTTCGTTGCATATTTATATATTTTTTGGTTTTTAATAATAAATAAAAAACAGGGTCTTTTAAATATTTTGTTTACTAGCAGCATATGTCTCTGATATGATAAAACAATCCACATTAAAATTGGACTTTTTTATTCAAAAGTCATTATTGTTCCCGTTTTACGGTTTCATGAATTGGAACTTATTTAAAGATTTTAAGTTATAGTATATATATATATACATAAGTAATAAAGTAATATACTGAATTTCATTTACCCCGATTTAACAAATAAACAAAAACTGTATTTAAGTCTGAGTTTGTCTGAGTTCAATTTCTTGTATAAACATACAAAAATAATCAAATCTTTTTTGTCAGTAACAACATAAGAGACAAGCGACCCTTTCACAAAGCACTCTAAAAGCTGCAAAGTTTGCCATGTTTTTATTGTTGTTTTGTCACACCACTGTCCAGGTTAGGGGGAGGGTTGAGCGCTCACCAACCGGTTTAACCCCGCCATATTCCAAATGTGCCTGTCCCAAGTCAGGAACCTGTAACTCCAGTGGTCAAAGTATATGTTGTTCTTCATGTTTTATGTTCATCCCTATTGGCGACACTTTGAGCTAGCTTTTACGAGCATTTTAAGTCTTTGGGCTTATTGAGCAACAATGGGTTGTGGTATTATTCTATCTGTTTTATGTTTTGTCGCTGATCCCACAGGTTGAAGGGGGAGGGTTGAGCGCTCACAAACCGGTTAAACCCCGCCACATACTAATGTGCCTGTCCCAAGTCTACTGTCATTTGGTGGATATCTGTCTCATGGACAATCATGCCACATCTCCTATTTCATATAGTATAACCCAAGTGAACCCGTCTGACCTATACATGTATGTTGTTATTTCATGTGTCTCTTGGTTTTGTATGTATCCGTTGCTCTGTTAAATTTCTCATACAGGATATCAAAATTTATCATGTGTATGCAATATTGCTTTACTTGATATTTCCTCTGATAACACCCCTGTAGTTATTTGAAAGGCTCTTATTTACACATACATTATAAACAGCTTACAAATTGGACTAAGAAGCTTAGTAAGCTATTAAGCTATTAAGGGGAAAATCTAAACCGCAAATAGTGTAGCTTATAAACATATCAGTCGTTAAAGTCTCAACTATTGGACGCAATCATTTCGTTAACATATATTTGTCCCTTTGACCAAAGTCCAAATTAAACTTTTCTTATAGATAACTTAATTAAAATAATTTTAGAAACTTTTGTAATGGAGGAATTTCTGTTATCTAGCAATTTCGGGTCAGGGACGTTTGTGCAGTCCAAAATCAAATATGTGATTTTAGCCTTACTAGTTAGCGTAACATTCCTGCTGGTTAAGTGAAGGTTTCACTAAATTTTCTTTTTTGTGACACTACATGGTTCCAAAGTTCTTAAGAGTAAATCCAAGATTTAATGTCTACAACGTTGAATTTATACACATCGTGGATAAGTTTGTTTAAAGGGACGGTGAGATTCCAGGGATCATTTTTTTAAATTTGTAAGCTACATATGTAATGTTTTCATTGAACGTAGGATGAGATACCCCTTGACGTATCAAAATTCTACATTTGCAGCCAAATTTTTTCTTTTGTATTAAATTAAATCTTTGTAACGGTTATAAAATTTTGTAAAAGTCTTGAGAAGCTTGTGATATCTGTATCCCTGCTGCAAGATGTAGATTGCGATCATTAAAATCGGAAACTTTTGTGTAAACAAGGGTAAATGGAGTTGTGAAATGTAAACAACATATGAAGGAGCTTAGGCACGTCCCCATCAAGAAACGGAAAGTTAACTATAGGAAAAGACAAATCGTCCCTTTTGTCATATATTTTATTGCATAAACAATTTTAAATCCAAATCTAAAAAGGGAGTACGATCAATACTGATATTAGATTTATTCAAGGTTAGTTCTTTCGGATAAATTTCTTTTGCAAATTTTTGGAATTCTGGATTATTCAAAGCTAAAACGTCATCCAAATATCTTAAAGTATTATCAAACTTGTTCGCTAAATCCTGTTGTCAAGGGTCCTTCTGAATTTTGGTCATAAACTGTGATTCTTAAGAATATAAGAATAAATCTGCAATGAGAGGAGCGCAGTTTGTGTCCATTTGGTATGCAAACTATTTGTCGATAGACCGTGTTGCCAAATCGCGCATAGATATTATCAAAAAGAAATTCGACCGCTGCTATCATGTCAGATGATGTCCAACAAGTATATTTGTTATAAGATTTTTCGCTAAAATGGAATTATATCTATTCAAGCATATGTAAGAACAACCAGACTTTTTTAATGACCAATCGATTAGATATGAAAATATTCTTACTAAGCTTGTGTGGTAAAGTGGTATAAAGGGTAGAAAAATCATAACTGTTTATTGTAGAAAAGGGAACTTTGACAGACTTTAGTTTGTGTAAGATATCTAGTGAATTTTTTACACTCCGAAAGTAGTTGATTGATGAATTTTCGTAACATTTATTTACAGAAGTTAACAGTGAGAGTTTTAATAGTAGTTAGGGCACTAGCTAATAGAATTGAGACATTGGTGGTACTACATTCACTAGAAGCAGAAATGACCCGAGACTTGTATGGAGTTTTATGAAGTTTAGAAAGTTGGTACATTGTAGGATCTTTCATATTGTCAGATGCAGCCTTTAATTGGTTGGTAACATTTAGATGTTCATTTACGATCTGTTGTTCTGTCAAATGTGTAGCTTGGAAAGTGTTCGAACTATGAATTTCAATGCGGAGGACCTCTATAT
This sequence comes from Geukensia demissa, assembly GCA_034783895.1. Lineage (NCBI taxonomy): Eukaryota > Metazoa > Mollusca > Bivalvia > Mytilida > Mytilidae > Geukensia > Geukensia demissa. Next base: position 1,946 of record JARWCS010368425.1, on the reverse strand, counting down.
AATAGTTTCGACGGACACCTACAATATTATTGGACTCTTTATCTGCGGGAACAAACACATACGTTTCATGAAGTGGACACAATGATATGACTGAATAAAAGATCATTTGACTCATATTATCCTCAAAACTGATGTCATAATATTTGAAAAGATTCAGAAAATAAAAGAAAGTGGACTCTTTAATTTAACGTTTTATTCTGGAAACAGCATGGGGTGTAGTATTTGTATCTTTATAATTCGTTTCATAATGTTTAATACTAATATCTACTATTTTCAATATTTTATTCATGTATTTGTCAAGGCTTTTCTTACGGGATTTATCCGAAATTTCTTTTTGGTCCATTTTTTGCAATATGCGTGTAGAGATTTTTCGATAACATCACGATATTCGGTTCAATTTATTTTCACTGCAGGGTGATATTTAGGTCCCTTTTTAAGGAAGGCTATAACCTCTAATGCATTTGTACCTGCCAGTATATTCATTCTCTTAATTGCTGTCACATCTATAATCTGATATAAAAGTGATGAACAATTTCTGTCTTTGTTTCACTAATGATTGTATTGCACTTTAGCTAAACAGTTGTATCTCGCTTGCGTTATTAATATCTATTAACGAGCCAGCTAAACATTATTCGTCCAAGTGATCAGATGCTTCAAAAATTTCCTAATAAGAATCCTTTTGAATTTCTTGTGGAAATCTGCAGATCAGCTTCTGATTGAAATATGGTGCGGTCGTCACTTCATATCTGTTCTTTTATTTGTATAACGATACTAAATTCATAATAATACGGTCAATCTTAAATACTGCTTAATTGCTGAGAAACCAAATATATCTTCATATAATCATCTTTCAACCAACAAAAAATTGGTTCATACGAAAGACAACCACCATGTATAGTTCCTCTTTGAGTGCGGGAACCGGGATAAATTTCCGGTGGCATTAAAATTTCCCGAAATTAGTAATCGGCATTATTTCACAAACCTTTAACGGAATTCTTAAGGCGAAGCAAGCCTTATTTTTATATTAGGGGCAGAAAATATACGAAAAAATGCCGTCTATGGAAAACATATAAAAATATAAAAAAAAAATAACGGGAAAATATCAGGCTCGCGTACGATATTATATTTTGTGCGTTAGTTAGTGCAGACCTATTATCAACTTTATTTCGTTTAATCTTTGCTTCTAATGAAAGCGATGTATAAATTTTCCATCAAAATTTGGCTGGGGAATGGCATCAAAAGTATCATATAGGATCAAGTGATTGAATGTAATGGAAAAGCCACTTATTGTATTTTTGACAGTTTAAAGTGGTTTCAAACTATACTGCACCTATCAAATGATACTGTAAAACTGTGGAGTCATACTTTTACTGCTGTTTTCCAATACTCTATTTCGTAAAATTAGTCTAACAATACAGAAACAAATTGCATATCATTTCCAGATTTCAAAATGACATTTTAAGAAGCGCCACCCGCGGGATTGATGGTGCTTCCTTCTTTCCGTGCATCTCCGTGGCCGAATTCCGGTTTTGTAAAAGAGTTCTTGGAGTCCAAACTATGTTCTTACTGTTTCCGTTTGGCTTTTTGATTTCATCTAGTTTGTCTTTTTGTACTATGAATTTCGGATCTCTTAAATATGAATTCTACTCTGGACTTATAGTCCTTTCTAAAAGTTCAATGACAGTTCTGGGTTTTTTCTGTAAAAGTTCACTTATATATAATATATATATTTCCAGAAAAGGAAGAATAATTCTATATATGTTTATTATAAAAAGTGTCCAATCTCTGTGACAACATATCCAGTATGATACTCGGAACCTTTAACCTGTTTCCTTAAATTAAAGGAAACCTCCAGTATAGGGAAACGTTTTTTAAGGAGGTAGACTCATGTTAAGGGACATAACTCTTATAAATCTTAAGTACGTTTGTGTTAACCATTTTTATAA
>JARWCS010368414.1:0-10349 GCA_034783895.1 Geukensia demissa | reverse complement strand
AACATATATTTGTGTATTTTATGATATTTGACAAGCATTAAATTTATTGTTCCAACATGTACTAATAAATTAATGATCAAATCTCGAGAGTCAATGTTGATACCAAAGAAGACGATATTTATAATAAGACCAATAAAAATTGTTAAATGCTAGGAGTAACATTATGTATTATTAAGTTTATTCAAGTATACTGACAAGTTTAAAGTTACAAGCTTTATTCACCACAATACCATTTGATTTTTTGATGTTTTTTAGATTTGGATTTAGAAATTGGACAGGGTTGTTTATGCACTAAAATTTATGATAAAAAAGACTATTTTCTTTCCTATAGGTAACTTTCCGTTTCTTGATGGGGACGTGACTTTGGCTCCTGCGAATAGGACGTTGAGTGAAAGAGCAATAAGCACATACAGAGCGTATCATTTCCTCTGCTTTAGACTTAAAACGTATCGCCAGCGTACTGCGAACGTACTGCAATGCGCACTGAACAATAGGAACGAACTTATTACGAGTAACGAACGTCAGCGTAAAGTTTGATGAGCGACCTCTGACTCATCTCCGAACGTCTCAGTGAATTATTGGAAGAAAAATATTGAAACCATCATACAGAAATGCAAAATACAATACAGTTAGCACAAATGCCTGCCCACAGAAACTTATAATCAGCATCAACCAAAGCGAGCAGGACGATGGAATCTTTGCCTTTAATAATACATCGTTCGAGAGTTAGCATGATCCACAGGCTTATGTTTTTTTCATTCAAGTGCACCGAAAATACTGAAATACTGGGGAAATTCCAAATTCTGTAGAACTCCTCTGTAACTTTACGTCACTCGCGCATTTGGAAGGCAAGATATTACCGCATCTAAATACTCAGCAACAACAGCTTGCTAAAATACAAGTTTACCAATGTGTAATAATTATGGTGAACTTTGATATGCTTATATATTTACATTTCAAGCAGTAACCTCTCACTAGTGGCATTAGATGTATCATTAGAACCAAAAGATAATGTCCGAGATCCAAGCTTAGTAAAATAAGTACTCAAATCCAACAAAAATCGAAGTTGAAGCCAAATCCAGCGGTAAGGACAACTACTAGGTGCAATAAGTTTCGAAGCCTTTACATTTGTTCAACTTCCCGGACGACGAAGGATATTGTATTGTGAGGAACCAGTAGACTCAACTCCATGTCGGCATAAGAAATAGAAAGTAGAAATTTAATTTCAACTGTCATGGTGGATGATTGTCTCATTTAACAGTCGTACCACATCTATTTTTATATAATTAGATCCTGATGCCAAATGACAAAGTGATAGCCAGTTTCAGTCAAGGATCAAGAGGCTTTCTATACTATGTATTCCGCTTCGTTTATTCTATCATTAATCTGCTCAAACGTCTCCTTAAACATGTTTGGTGGCATCCGCATGACGTTTATGAATGTTGATGATCCTCTCTTCTGAGCTTCACCATCCATGGATCGTACATACTAAACAGTTATTGCCTATGGATCCATTCCGAGTCAAATTCTACTAGCCTGGTGTCCGCTTCTCGTTAGTGCCGACGTCTGAGCAATGTGAAGCACATACATTTGTCGAACTCGAGTATTCTTCATTTTTATTGGGCTGACTCTGATAGATGGCTATATAATTCCCAAGTCAAAGTGGAAGGCAGTTACTTAGCAGTTCTTTAACCTTCCCAGTTTTGAAATTTAAGCAGTTTAATAGCAGCTAGTTCTTAACCTTTCTCATAATGACAGTTATTAGAGGAATTAGCTGCTTTAGGCAGTTCTTAGGCAGTTTTAGAGCAGTTTTGTAGCAGTTATTTTCACGAAAAATTTAAATGAGCTTGGAAAAACTGCTAATATCTCATGAATATTTAAAATATGACTGGTACAAAACTGCTAAAAGTTCATGAATATTTATACAAACATTGGCATCAACTGCTAAGAAGTCATTAATATTTATACATAATTGAAATAAAACTGCCAGGATCGAGGTATTGCATTATTAATGAGTACTGCTAGTGGGAATGGCTTCCCAGACCTTAGTTTTATGTTACAAATACATATACAAGTACTTCAGCATACCTGTAAACCTTTTGAATGCTCAAAGAGGGAGATCTCCGTCTTTTCAGCTTTTCTAAGAGGGAGATTTTGCCTGACAACCTTTTTGCAGAAAGAAAGGGTAACTTTGCTAGAAATCCAACTACACAGATAAGAAAAAGATATAAAATCTGTGGTATTTCGTTATTCTACTAATGACTTCTAATCAAAATTTGAGAAATAGATATACAGCATTAGGATCAATTATTTGTTGATTTAGAACATAATTTTGTGCAATAATAGGAGAAACCAATTAAGTCATATGTGAAAGATGAAGATTGGTGGGAGACTTAATTGCTCAGAGAGGGAGATTGCATGACCCAAACTGAATCACATGAAAAACAGGGATCAAGTCTCCCTATTAAAATGGCTTACAGGTGTATTATTTTTGCAATGAACCCTCATTAAAAGTACAATCAGAAATTGAACCAAAAGATCTGAAAATAATTCTTTGTTGACAAATAAAAATTTAATTTATTAAGTTTTCTGAACAATTTCCAACACTTGGTTTTTTGGGATATATTGATATTTTAAAACACCTCTTCAATAAAAAAAATAAATCTGTATTAATCAACTTACAGTACTGCATCCATGTGCCATAAGTCTAACTTTGCTGAATTTAAAATTGTCAAATACCCTTATCCATTCATTCTTTTCCTCAGCAGACACATACACAGCTTTGGAGCCATTTTGCAATTTTAAATGTGATCTTATTGCCATCACTTAAATGCTTATGTTGATTGAAATTGAAGATAATAATCAAGCATTTTTGCAACAGAGATTAGGCAGTTTTTATCTGTGAAAAAACTGCCAAGAACTGTCTATTCTTACAATATATAACTGCTATCATAAGCAGTTGTTTTTTTTATTTTTGCAACAGAGATTAGGCAGTTTTTATCTGTGAAAAAACTGCCAAGAACTGTCTATTCTTACAACATATAACTGCTATCATAAGCAGTCGTTATGACTGCTTATGGAGTAACTGCTTATAACTGCTACAAAACTGCTATAATTTTTAAAGACTGCCAATGAACTGCCAGTAAACTGCTTAATTAGGCAGTTCATTTTGACTTGGGAGATTCCTCAATATTTGGTATTTTTCACCTTTCAAAGGCAAAATTTTACGTAAAAATATTTAAACATAACAACAAAAAGTATATTTAAATAAAATTTAACAAGTTTCTTTTATTTATTGTCGCATATATACCTTTTACATTGAAAAAAATAGTCTAAAATTGATTTCCCCAATATTCTTCCATTAGCTGCAATTAAAGTTTACCATCAAATTTTGATTACTTCCCCTTAATTGGAAATGGGTCAATTGTCAAAATATTATGAAACTGATATTGTTAAATAGTAGTTCAGAGTTTTAATCTAAAACTAACATCTTTATATATACAAGAATGTTTTAAACAAAGAAACAATATGTCATGATATTGTGTACATGCTATTATATTCTTATATTACATGTATATTGGGCCATAACCATTTATTATATGAGGTTGTGCCCAAAAAATATTTGTATTTGTATATTTATGTCTTCATCGCCCTTTTTCAGGTTTGCCTCCCGTTACAAGCCTATACTTCTCTTGATAAAAGGTTCCACCAACTCCAGGGCGTTACTTCTAGACGCAGGTTTTGCAGCATATTCCAGAAACTACAGACAAAGTATTCGCCGATTATAGAGTTGTACGAGTCAGGTAATTATTATTAGGGATATAGATACGTGTACATATAAAGTCTATATTTTACTTCATTTAATTTTTATTTATTTAAAATTAAATTTTTATTTAATCGACCGACGCATATTTTAATAACGATACTATATGACTATAATTTTTCTCTCTTTGTGGTTTGAGAAGATGGTACCTAATATGATGTACAAATAATGTTCTAAGCAGCATGACCATGTTAGCAATAAAGTCCAAATACATTTTTTCACTGTGATTTTTTACACTATTTTCTCAATAATAACCCATTGTGTACAAGCATAAATACATGTAATCCCTTTTGGGATACCTCGCTGAGAGGAGACCAAATAAAAAATATATCTCAGCGACAAATCCCAAAAGGGATTAAAGAATAAATAAAATTACATTATCTTTGAACAAAAATGTTACATATGCATGTATACATATTTTTGCAGATGATGACCCAATGGAGGTAATAGAAACAGAAAGAAAGAAGTCCTCAAAAGGGAGAAGTTTTCAAGAAGAAATTCAGGTATCTAAAATAAGTAATAAAGGGGATAGCAAAAACCCCTAGACATGATCATTATTGTACAATATATGAACTCAACATGTATGAGGAGTACCAAAATTTTATGATATGTGCTTATTTCAAAAAGAAGGAAAGTTACATACGTTGTAAACTACATAATATTTAATAAAAAAAAACACACAATTTACAGCAACAAATTTTAGATATTTGTAAGTAAATGTATTTACGCGCTCAACTACTTTAACAAAAGTTACCTCTATAATTGTTCACACAGTGTTATTATTAAATAATGTCTGCATTATTTTTATGCATGTGCCACCAATTTTATGAGAACAATTAAGAAGGTCTTAATAGGGTAAAATAGGTGCAAAGAAAAGAAACATACTTTTTTTGTTAAATAACATATAGTTATTTTAGTTTATGTTTTATTTTATTTATATTGTAAATATTTATAAATTTTATTTGTAGATGATGAGAGATCTTCACCCTGACTCCAGAGATCCAGAGAAGGTGATTGGGTTTTTGGACTCATCCAAGAAGACATGGCGCCAAGAATGTGCTGATTCGTTTGGTTGCAGTAATTTGGTAAGTGCATATTTAACTTTTTCATAGAGCTAACCTAGCTACTACATGATTTTAATATGATATATGCTTAATTAATGCTAAGTTTATTTAATGAAATGCTTAAATTTATTTATATAAAAATAGGAGATGTGGCATGATTGTCCATGAGACAGCCACCCACCAAGTGACAGTAGAATTTTAACTTTATATCAATTTAACCAACTATAGTAGTAGTCCTGCTAATGCAGTTATATCGCAAATACAGAGAATTAGTTTAATTAATAATCAAAGTGTTATCAGAAAGTTTGCATTAGGTTTTAAAAATAACAAAATAAATCTTGAACAGGAATCACATCCATGTTTCAGCATTTTTGTCAGATTTTAGGTCTTTTATACTTTCATCCATTTCAAAGCATGAAAAATTTTGTCCATTGATCCCCACTTTTCATTCATAATGCTCTAAAAATATCTTTTGTCATGTTACCATGAAAATCTTAATTTTTTTTCATAGGGTTTCATAGCTAGAAATAACCAATACAATACCTATGATAAATCTAGAGAAGTCCATTTATGCCAAATTGTCGAATACTTAATATAAACCTTTCATTTTTTTCTTCTTATTTTGTTTCAATATGAAATATCTTCAGAACTATAACATCACTTAAAAAGTTATTTATTCTAAAATTGAGTAGCCAACATCCTTAAACTGTTGTAAGTTAGAGAGAAAACTCAGCTAAGCATTTGGTATGTTTATTTCATTATATCCTAGAATGAGAATTCATTAAGTCTGTAATCAGAAAAATGACATTGCTTTTTTGTTCTTTTAGGCTTCTTTTGGTGGTAGCTTTAGGGAGCAAATTTATTGCTCCTGTCTCCCAGCATGCTGCTGGGAGGAGCTACAGATGGTATTCCAGGCCAGTGACACCAAAAGCTTGGTAACCGCTAACAAGTTTACAGACGTGAAAGCTGGGCTGTTTCGTTATTTCGTGGGGGTCAAGCAGGAGCCGAAGGTCCACAGACTTCTGAGCCAACTCAACTGTGGTATAATCTCTGTGGAAGACTTCAGACGAAATTCAAAGAAGTTAAAGGTATGATATTCTTATTTTGATTTAAATAAACATGTTTGGTTCATAAAGTTATCAGACTGAATAATGTTTCTAGAATAGAATTCCGAGTGAACATGAAATTACAGTGTGTAGCTTTACTTTCCCAAGGACAACAAAGTGTAGTTCTGGTTAAAAATTGCCAACAGTCTTTAAATTAACTCAGGGTTTCTCCCAGGATTTTTAAGGCATTAGTCACTTTTAAAACTTTTTTGATTATGAGTTATAATACAAAAAATAAGAAAAGAGTTAAGACCTAATGTTCTACAGTAGTTAGATAAGTACTATGCTTAAATGGTTGTGTTAAGTTATACCCACAGCCATTTAAGCACAGTGAGTAGAATATAGTAAGTAATAAAATCTCATTTGCTTAAAACTTATGTGTATTTTAATCTTTTCAGGAACAGGGAACCGTCTTGCGTGACCATTCAGATGACTTAGCTGTAAGTATCATTTTCTATAACTGTTATGTTCTAGGTCAACCATTATTCATATGATATTTTAATATTAAATTTTTAATTGTTATGATATATTATTTTGAATGTGAGCTTAGGCAGTATCAGTCTATCATTGTCATATGGCATAATTTTCATGTAATCAAAACTACTTTGTTTTTAGAACAATTTTCCGATCTCTATATTTTCTATGATATACAAATATATATCAATAATTATCAAAAGAAAGATTAAATTTCCTTGATCACATCATACAACTAAACCTTTTCCTAAAACTTTATTTATCCAAAGGTCTAAGGTTTTTAACAATCACGGGAAATGCTACTGATAAAAAATAAATTTACACCGCAATAAATTAAGCATGCTTGTTTAACAGTCAATTACATATATTTTTTTCACAATTGTAGGAAGAAAACTCCAGACTGAAAGAAGAGAACAGAAGTCTGCGTAGAGAAATAGAAGACCTTAAGAGAAAACTCCGCGAAAAGGTTTGTCTTTTTTTTATTATTATTACCGTTTTGTGGTCCCAATAGGCATGATTAATTTTGCCCACAATCAAGGAATTATCCTGTCTGTCAGCCAGTCCGCAATACAAATTCATTGTAAGCCACTCCTAAACTTACAATTGAACATGATTTATACATGTACATATTTTACTTGATTCCAAGGGAGATAATTTAAGGTCATGAAAGCTAATCCTGCAAAAGGGGGGTGGTCTTGTGTATATAAGTTAAATTGTTTAATTATCTCTGTTTAAATAAAATGTTTCTTTCCTTTCAGGATGTTTTTGAATTCCAAGAAGACACAGATGAAGAAATAAGGTTTGTTTTATATCATAACTCAATAAGCTTGTTATTTCAACCTAAGTATGCACTCCAACTGTTATAGCATTTAACTTTCCCTCTTTTCAGATTGTTTCATACTTAACCTAATACATTGTTCTCACTACCTAATAGAAAATTGATATTATGTACCACAATGATATTTGTTCCTACTTTAATAACTCATTTGAAAAAAAAATATAAGTATTTTTTATCAGTGTTTAAGGTTGTTGCTACATATGTTATTGACACATTTGAATTAAAAGGGGATAACTTAGGGAATACTTTACTTGGACAAATAATGAAATCCTGCTATTTTAACCCTAAAATACAAAAACAATTTTGCTAAGACACCTTTAAATAAAGGTCAATCTGTCGAATATGTAACAATAATAAATTGCTTTTTTTCACCTTTTAGACTTGCAACACCCATGAGAATACCAAAACGACCCAGAGTTCAAGAAACCCCAGAAGACCAGGTATATTTAATAAATTTTCATGAGTAAAAATTTGTTTCAAATATTACTTGAATTCAAATCATTGCCTTCTCAACTCTCAACAGAGGTATGGAGACATCTGCGCCTTTGTAAGTTTGTTCAATTTTGATGATATTTGGTATGTAGCAAGAAAATTATTTGAAGTTATGTTCATTAACTAAAATTTAAAACCACAATTAAAGGGCATGTCCCTAAATTATTCAATGTATTTATTTATTTATTCTAGTTGTGTTAATTGGATATTTTATGAATTATTTTTCATGTATTGGTGAAAAGGTTAAAAGATCCCAAGAAAGAAATAGACAATTTGTTTTTTTTTTTTTTAAATATGCATCTGCCAATTAATTTTTTTAAAATCACATCTTAAACATAATTACCAGTACTACACATGTTTTTTGTTTTGACTAACTCGTCAACATTAGCTATAACATAGTTTTTTTTTAATTTCAGCTACATGAAATACTAGAGCAGATCAGAGAGGTAATACATTTAATTTAATAAAGAATATGTATTTACATAATTGTTTTTACAAAAAAAATATAAGTAAATTGAAAACAAATTAAGTTTATTTGTATAAGTTACCCAAGTAATCTATATTTTAAGCTAATTTTGTAGTACTTCAAAGTAGTTTCCAAGCAAATAATATCATGTATGTCTTGTTTTATAGAATGAAAGTGAAGACACTGGTAATTTAGATGAAGAGTCAGAAATAAGTGAAGATGTACAGGTAAGTTTAAAAGCTCTTTGAAAAGAAACACACATACACATCCCTACACACGGACATAATTATATAAATTTTTTGTAAGGTTAAATTAATTATGAGCTGTGTTGGGATACAAATCAACCTATTATTATAATGTCATAAAAAAGAAATTTTGCAAATTTGATGAAATACAGGACTTTTCAATAAGTTAAAGTATTAATATGGTTTTCAGTAGTGGTTCAATAAAAAAAAATTATAAACTTAAACTATATACAAGGACATGCATAAGCTTTTAATAACTTAAAAATCAATTTCATATTTTATTACTTTAATGTGTTATGTTATCTTTTCAGGAGCCATTTACTGTTGGGGAAAAGGTGGAGGCTAGGTGGGCTAACGGTGTATTTTATGAGGCCATCATCTTGAAACTGAATGAGAAAAGTAAGTACTAAGCCTATTACTTCATTCACTTGAATTATATAGAGTTACATTATACGAACCACATTCTACACAATGGCATTGCTGTATGATAAAGATAAATATTTGATTTTGCTGTATGATAAAGATAAATATTTGATTATATTAATACCCATAATTTTTTTGTAGTTTGTAGTTTGAAAAGATATTATTTCAACATGTTTTATTTTGTTTTATATAAACAATAGATATAGGTATGTCTAAAATAAAAGAGTACTGTTTTATTTAAAAACAATTTTAACCTATTGACTACAAATATATAATTGGAAATTGGTTTTAAAAACAGGAAATTAATTTCTGACTGTAACAGACTGCATTTTATTGTTTTCTTACAGGTATACGTGTAAGGTACACACTGGACAATATCGAGAACCGAGTACTTAGCAGTGATGTAAGAAGAATCGTGGCGTAATTACTATTGCCATTCTGATGATGTGATTGTTAAATATTGTCTTTATGACAATATAAGCTTGGACTGAAATAGTTGTTTTTAATTTATATGACAGTGAACTGTTACTTCTCTTTTGTTACATGCATATTTATATGATAATAAATATTTATAATTCCAATTTTGTTGTTATAAGTTTTAATATTTTTAAGACCTTTTACTGTATCAGTATTTGTTATGATCACGCGATCATATATCTTGGATAATAAAAACTTTAGCCAAACAGGAAATAAGTCTATCCCATAATTCCCTACAATGACTGCATAATGCGCAATTCATCCGGTTTCACCAATCGGCAAAGCTCGGGTGGTTCTGCTGCGCTATATGTCAGTCAACCCAAAAGTTTGTCGCCCCTTCAAGAGTTTTTAGCCTAAGTCCTAAATAAATAAACACCGAAATAAAAACCGATAATAAACCTTTTTGTGCTAACAGGTAAACCACTCGGTGAGCATGCTCAGTACATACTACCGCAAGGAACACCAGTCCGACTCTATTGTTCGATCCAAGCCCTACCTTTTGTTATAGGACGCGCTACCTCGTGGAAGTGTATACTGAGCATGCTCACCGAGTAGCCTACCTGTTAGCACAAAAAGGTCTATTCTTCGCTGGCAATGACATATATTGCACACCGTGAACTAATTTATTCTCACTGTAAGTCTCAGAATATACCTTTTCCACCTCTCTCACTCAGTCAGATTTGTATCCAACATATGGAGTCTCCCAAAGGGCAATAATTCTAATAGTTTGTTGCCAATACGACATGTAGGACTTCCATCGTTATTTCTATGTATTCATTGCTAGTGTGGCTATTTATTACCTTGGCTGGTTCTCTCCCCGGTAGAGAACCCTCATATCTAAGGGCAGGTGGAGGCTAACGACATTTTCAGGAGGAATAGCTCCTGGTGACGTTTTCGCTTATGACGTAACAAACGGTCCATAGTTACGCGATGTAAACAAA
>JARWCS010368403.1:0-10350 GCA_034783895.1 Geukensia demissa | reverse complement strand
AGGGTCTGACAGAGGCTGTCCAGGGTCTGGACAGTTCCTGACAGATTTGAACTGTTCTATGACAGCTAACTCTGACAGATTGGAAGAGAGGTTAGAAGTGATCGCAACTGTAATCTCCGCTCTTCGCTAGGGCAAGGATTAAACCAACTGAGTTAGATTGAACTCTTAAAATCAATACACATGCAGACAATTACAAGAGAAAACGTGATTTACAGACCTCTTAAAAGTACTCGTTGTATCTGAAAGCTATTTCAAAACCCTTAGGGTAAAACATGAACTAAAACAAGTCCAATGGGCTTAGTTAATTGTAAAACATCAAGAATTATCCAAAAAACATTTATTGTCAAATGCCAAAATCAACATTTTTTTGGATAATTCTTGATTTTTTACAATTAATTATTAAATTAGTTCATGTTTTGCCCTAAGAAGTTTGAAATAGCTTTCAGATACAACAAATACTTTTAAGAAACCCACATTTTTGTGAAAATAAATGCTAATTTTATATTTCGGAAAGAATCCTTTAAAATGTTTTATTTCATCCAATTTAATTATTTAATTATAAGAATTTCGCTTGTCAAAGTCAAACCATACCTTTTTCTAATGTAAGTTCGACAAAAAAAATATATTCCATATTTATGAGCAAGAGTATATATATTTATAAGTATACGGGTGCTGTTTCTTTGTAAACCTTCAAATGTTCCACCCTAACATGTTCATGTGTGAGCCATATTTAGCTATTTTAACCTCCATCTGCATTTTTATTCTTATTTACGTACTCTGTATTACAGGTCTCAGAGACGTAAAGATCATGCACAGATCTACTTCTGATAATGTAAACGATCATACGAGACAGAAACGTTATCTAACCCCGAGTAAGCAATGGCATGTGTTTTTTCTGCACCGAACAGATGAATTGGACAACAGTGTTGTCCGTTATTTGGGAAAGAAGCTGCAAGAAAAGGGGATTATTTGTGGATATCCGGATGACTTTTTACCCGGCAAAAGCTTTATAGCCAATCTTCATCAGAATATACAGGACAGTGTCATAGTTATCCCTCTTGTATCTAAAAAGTTCATTGAAAGTAATTATTGCATGCATGACCTCGATGTTGCTTGCAACTACAAAGTAAATGGTACCGTAGATTTGATACCCCTTCTCTTAAACATTACTGACGCACAAATTCCATCCATTATCAAACAAACTGTTTGTTTGAAAGTAAAACCATCTAAAACAAAATGGATAAACTCATTCGTGTCGATAGTTGAAAGACATTTACCAATAGCACCAACACCTGAACAGGAAGCTGGTCTTCTTTATGAGCAGTTTACGACAATGTCTGATGAAGCTAAAGTATTGTTTGCATTACAATTTAATGCACCTGCTATGTTGGACAGTATGGACACAGCAAAAATCTTTGATGTAGTTGGAATAGATTTTAAACATGTTAAAGATATTTCATCTCCTAATCTAAGTTTTGAGACACCAACAATAGAGGATGACGGTATGTTTAACGTGCGAGGTTTACATCAAAGATGCGTCGCTTTTTTTAAACTTAAAAACAATTTTCTTAAACTAAACAGCGATCCATATTCAGTAGACATTGTCAGTAAAATATGTTCTAAATCTGTCAGCGAAATTTTTACAAAACATTTGCAAGCCAAGATTACAATCCCTATTCCAGAAGTGACGCGTTGTTTTGCAAACTTTCTGGAAAAAGAATACACGTATATAGTCATCCTTACATAGCGTACAGTAGACATTGTTAAAGGTGAAACATCTTGTTCCATGAGAGTGAACATAGAAGACCACATCTTACTGAATGGCCATGATAACGATGGACATGATCATCAGAGTTTTCCTGTTTTCAGCCGCAAAAACATCCCAATATATGGATCCACATACTGGAACGGAGTTAAATCTCTATCCTTTAGCAAAGTTCTTGATAAGTTAAAGGCCATGGGATTTTTTAACAACACTTTCTGTAAGTTTTAATAGGAAGGGAAACGGTTTTGCTGCTATCGTCTCGCATGTAGCGTGGACACCAGAACGGGGCACAATGGAGATTGATTTTGTGGTCAATAAAACGGCCATTTTCAGTTACATCTAAAGGTTACCGTCCATCTTCAAGATCTTAAAGGCCCCAAACTACTGAAACTATTCAAATATAATAATATGATACAAATTAAAGCGTAAAACCTAAAACATTTATTATAAAAATAAATCTTGCAATTCCCTAATATTATGAATTATGCACTGCATTGATCATGATGATCCTGCTTTTGTTTTAATAACACTGAATTGGTTGTTTCCCTAAAAAAGAAGAGAGAATAAATACATTTATGCTGCAAGCATCACAACCGTTGACCTAATTAAGGGTTTCGAATATCAAAAACTATATAAGCTATAAAATAGTCCTCTGATACTACACTTACCGGTATTTAGAGCGAACTTTGAGGAGCAGATTTTTTAACAAGGCATGACGTTACAGTAAGTTTTCCTTTCGATGTCAGGAATGCTACCGAGTTGCATCATTTCAATGTTACGCCAAAGCGTAGTTTTTTCCAAAATAAACTAATTATATTCAGATTGCAGGATGAAAAGTATATTTAGTTATTGTCGGCGATATCAAATCTATTTTTACTCTTCGCAAAACAGGCAAAATTCGCACAGTGCGGCCTTGAATTTCAATCTTATTTAAAACCTCATACGAATAAATATGATATTAGCCAACAATATCTTAATAGGCGAGCAAAGCAAGTTTTTAATGATAGAAATGTGTTAAAAACTCAATGTTTCCTGTATCACACTATGATGTCCAAAACTTTGGTCAATATGGTGGTCAAGCGAGAATCTCGTTCCATCTGATTATATACAAAATCAACGAATGGACAAGTCCATGTCAATAGTCTGATTGGGAAGAAACGAATAAACTTTTTTTTCCTTTTAGAAATGCCTTTAAAGTTTCATTTGGCGTAGTAGTGTAAGTGAAAAAGTGAAATGTAAAAGTTTACGGACCTTTGGAAGCTGACCTAAAAATTTCCGAAATCATCAAACTACTGCAATATTTGCCTCACAAAATCCAGCTATTTTCTGTCCTATAAGAGCATATGCTAGAAGTACTGAAGTCACAAATTCTTAACTGCAGATATATTGCAAATATCAGCATTTTTGTGGATCTTTATAAGGTTTTTCTATGATTTGGTTTAGTGGTTATCCTTGAATGGGCATATAGCATATCAAAATTTACCATACATATTCAACATTGGTTCACTCGTATTTCTTCAAAATAAGCATTATCCACATTTGTGTTGAGACAAATATTTACACATATAATGTATCTTATAAAAATACACAATATATTATTAAAATCAAGTAAAGTTAATCAAGGATGTTTCAATTACTTTCAAGGCCAAAAAACATGGACAAAATATGGCTAATTTTCACAAATTGTTAGAAATCATATAATGAGGTTACGTTTGAGTTCCTTCGTATGAAACGGCTTCATATGTATCTTCTTTTTGCATGTATTTTTGTTTAATATATTTATTGTAATTGAGGTACTCTCAAGTCGGATTTGGTGATTTTCTGTTTGAGCTTTATAGTTCTTTGTTACTGCTTTAAATTTCTTTGAGTTTTTCATTTGCCCAGTTTTTTGTTTTGTTACATGTACATTTATGACAAGGTCAGGTAAAAAAGGTATTATTTTAGGTATATGCGATTTTTATTTGGACGGATTTCAAACTTTTCACAAGGAGTGGTATTGCATCTTTGTGGAAGGCCTTGTATTGTGGAGACTGTAAATTCTGTTTTTCTCGTGGTTGGAGTGCAGTCTTTCTAACATTTTCCCGGGTATTTTCTTCCATACAATGAAACTCATTTTATAGGGTGGCCCTTATTTTGTATACAAATTTGTGTTTGTTTAGTGAATATTCATATTAATCAAATAAATTGTGAGACAAAAAGTAGTTGTCTTGACATTCTGGTCTTGGTAATGTTTAGCATGTTAATTTAGGTTAATTTGCATGTTCATTTAAGTCCATTTTTTATACATTTACTAGCTGTCCCAAATCTTTACGAATGAAGATAAATTTTCTTTCAGTGAGTAAGGAAATGAACAGATATGGGGAAAATGTCAGAGAAATTGCACTCCAACCAAAAGAAAAACTGTGTACAAATCTAGAGGTCTCCACAAGGCCTTCAAAAAGGATGGAATACCACTGTATGCCTAATGCAAATATTTGAATCGAAAAAAATATATATTTACAAATTTATTATTATTTGGTTCTACTGACCTCACACTAATTTAGAATTTCTATACTTTCTTGGCAGTCCAAACAGATTCAATTTCGAATTGTTCAAAATCATTTAAAATATGTCGATTTTCCAGTCTCTTGTTCAATTTTTTGGCTAAAAAACTTAAAATTTTATCAACAAAAAACTATAGTTACAAAACTCAATATAAAAAACTAAACAAAAAATATAAATTTTTAAACTTGTAATTCTGCATATTTTTATTATTCATATCAAAGAATGTTATATTTTGTGACTCGCCAGCCTTTAAAATGTGTGTATATAGTACCAAAAAACTCTTCTAGGGAAACGAATTCATAAATTAAGTTACTGTTAACTTGTTTTAAAATCCCGTCGATTAATTCGTTGTTTTTCCTGTAATTTTGTTCATTGCATTGTGTATATATACATGTATGTGAGGGTGTGAATAGATCAATAAATTATGTTTACACAAAATGTTATATTGTTTTATGGATATATATTTAAAAAAAGAATATGGAAAACATGCCTGAAATACACCATCAACACCTAACAAACGTTTATAACAAATATACAAAAAAAGCTCAATTTACATGCGGAGAATCTGTTTCTCCCATGAATCAAACCACCAAAACTTTGTTTTTTCAAGTCCCTCTTTAGGAGATTCCATTCTTTGGTACACTGCCTACGGATCCTTGGTATCGCCTAGGAATACATTGAAATTCAAGGAAACGACACGTAGGAATAATACAATGTTTTGTGCAAACACTTCTATTCTAAAAAGAAGTTCGCACATAAATAAAGAAAATTTTTGTCCGACTAGAAAAGAAAATATAAGAAATAATTTCAACGGCACATCGAACGACAACTCTTGTGAAAATGACGACATCATATGTAAACAAATGAAGGCAAAGTGAGTTTTTAGTGAAGGAAGATTCTGAAACATGCTAAGAATTGTAATCAATTTTTAAAAGGAATTCGAAGATACCAAAAGTGCACACAGAAATCGTTAAGTCAAAAGACAGACCAAACCATGGCCAACAAAATGAAACGAAAGACAAATATAGAACACACAACACTACACTGAAAACTAAAGATGGAGTAACACGAATTCTGCAAAAACCAGGGTGAGTTCATGTGCTCTGGAAGGGCAAGCACATCCTGCTTTAGAAGGGACACCCGTCGTGTTACTCAGCAGATAAAGCCAGTGTGTAATACTATATAAGTAACTCACAGACAAAACAAAAACTAAGAATGTTTTCGTGCTAGAAATAACGTTTCTAATCAATCAGTTTGATTTTTAACACAGAAATTTAACAAACCGCTTAATTACGATAATAATAGGAGAATAGTCATATATCTCAATGTTCCCAACATTTTCCAGCATTTCTTTTTGTCTGTCTTGACCGTACTTTCTCACAATTTCGAACGTGATCTTGACCTTGACCTGAATTATAAAATCTCGAATCCTTGCCCTTAAATCAAAAAGTTTTCCTATTCAGCGACTTACAGTTTACGGTAATCAATGTCAGCCATTTAAAATTGTTATCGAGGAGATAACTCCTACAAGTATCATTAGAGCCCTATGACTCCATATTTTACCTTTAACGTGGATGAGACCAACAATTTGGTAATGGTAGCGTCCAGTACATTTTACTGTATAAACCGTTAAGTTCTAACAAGAAATCGTGTATAAGGGAAGATAACTCCGTTATTGAAAAGTGTTCCACTGGAAAGGGTCAGTTTAAAAACCCAAAATTTAACCAATAAAATATTCCAAAAATGATAGCAACATGTCATAAACTAACAAGACAAGAAAAGAAGAAATAATAATAATAGTAAACTTTTGCTCTACGAAATACAAGGCAGGTTTACAACCACAGCTTCAAATTTCAAAATCATTCAATCTTGAAACTTCAGCCAAAGAATGTCCAACTCTTTACAATTAATCATATGAACTCTAAAATTTGAACAATCTGCAAATTCCCTGAACCTTTGAGCCTGTGAGGTTCTTGGCGTTTGCTAGGGGATTTAACATTTGTCTTTTATCGCATTTTTGTTGGGAATTTTATGCTGTAAATCTTCGCAGTCTATAACTTTCTGTTTTTGATACTCTTTTAAATCAATTGTTTTCAAGAAAAAGTAAAAAATGTGGTTGCTAAACAAAAAATGCCATTTGTTTTTTTTTCCTACTCATAGCCTTCCGGGTTAAACAAATATATGGTTGTCAAAAACTCTAGGGTTGTGGCATATTATTGGGTGTATTATGCTGGATAATTTCTCAATATAAAGTTTCTTTCTAACCCCTTTCTTTTTGAGAAATTCTCATTTAGTCTTTCAGCAGCAAAGGTGTTTTGGGCCACTATGTCCCTCGGGATAAAGAGCCAATAATTTTAAACCCAATAAACCAAATAAAGATCTCTATTACAAAAGCCTTTTCCCCATTAAATTTAATCAGTCATCTATTCCAATCCAATAAGCTGAAATGTTAATTTGTGCTAAGCTTTGACGTTTGACCTTGATATATTTAAATGAACCATAGTAGTCTTAAGTTGTTTGGTAAAGGCCTCAAGTCTAAACGACAAAGAGAAAACAGTTAAAGAAAGTGTAGATTGTCAAGGGGAGAGCTATAGTTTCAAAGCGCAGAATTCAAGCCAGCAACGAGCATCATGCACTTGGACAAGCTAAATCTCGTCCACAACCTGTATAATGTGATCAAGCCCGCAGTTGATGCAAAACAGATCAGCAAGCCCTCAAGTGTTACCTGCAACAGAGTTGAGTCATCTTATATAATACCCATCAAAACAGTCGCAAACAACGTTCTTTGACCCGGGAGAAAGCAGTCAAGTCTAACTCAATACGACCCTTTCCACCGACCAATTGTTTCTGTTGCGATAACAAAAAACAATGATATATGCATCGGGAGCGCATGCAGGTCTCTTTCTTTGTAAATCAAGTGAATAAAGAAACTCCCGCCTTGTGTAACTTCATTGTAAAGAAAATGCAAGGATCGTTTGAATCGTTTAGAACAGTATGTTGAGATGTTGAAGAGCACGCCACCGTCAGGTACACAGATAGCTTGAACCTCTTTGGAATAAATAAATCGTCTAAGAGTTACAAGTTGGTGAACATCGCATCTCACATATACAAGAAGTCAAGTATGGCAGTGAAGTGAAAACCGTGTTTTTGCCGCCAAACGTCGACAAGTTCCTAGGTCGTCTGAATCTGTGCAGCGCAGCATAAAAGCTTTGAATAATAGTGTGCGCAAAAGATCGTCGGTAGCTTCGATTTACTAGGAATTACGGTCACAACATTGGCGACGAGTACAAGC
The DNA here is from genome assembly GCA_034783895.1 of Geukensia demissa. NCBI lineage: Eukaryota > Metazoa > Mollusca > Bivalvia > Mytilida > Mytilidae > Geukensia > Geukensia demissa. The sequence continues at coordinate 2,749 of JARWCS010368403.1, read as the reverse complement.
AGATTCATTGTAACCTCTGATAATAAATAGTGATAAAAGTGGGATATCGCAAAAACAAGCGGTCGACGAGAGTGACTAATCTAGCTCGATGAGTTTTCACCACCTTTGCATCTATCACTGGCAAATCAAACCATGAGCGCCGCTACCAACGCAGATTTGAACGCTGTTGAACAAAGTACAACAGAGGTTATTGATCATAGATCAATAATGTGACCCATATGCCGGGAAAATACTACGAACCCATTTAAAACTAAAAGCAGCAGGGCCGATTTAACAACCTCATATCCAGGGATAGAATCGCCAGTATTCAGGACTTCATCTGGCAAAGTAAATACTAACAATATCCGAAGAATTGACTTTGACACAAGTCTTCAGGATGTCAGGTCACCAAACAGCAACTTTTCTCACAGCTAAACAAATCAACATCGAGATGCAGAACCTGTTCCTTCAACCCGCCGTGAGCTATCTCCCGGATTCAAATGAACGGCTTCAGGTGACACCGCAAATGCTGACTCAGATTTCGTGTCACGTCCACAATCGTCTCCTGTATCTGTACAGGTTCATCAGTTATAGGCTGTCCGGCCAGCAGATCGAGCACCTCAACAATCCTGGTGTTGCATCCATGGTAGGGATGTTGAGTTATCCGGACAACTTATCCAAATTGCAAGATCTCAACCAACTCATACAAAACTGTATCGCCGACGGCGAGGTAGACAAAATCGGTCTCAAATCTCATCAAGGGAACATCATCAGGGACACCAGCCAGCAAGGAGAATTGTTCGTTCGCCGCTCTTTGGAGCACGTATGGGTCTTTGTGGGTGACTTCAAGATGATCGCAAGCGGACTCAACGATCTTTTTCTCAATAGCAATTCAAAGAGTATGATCTCTCGGTTTGCCTTTGAGAAACTGCGGCTGTACAAGACCTTATATAGCAAGGGCGGTTTCTATATGCCGCATTACAATGTCAAAGTCTTCTGCAAACTTCATAGTTCAAATGGTGACAAGAGAGGTCGAGAGAAGCCTTGATGCATCATCGCCGCCTTACAGACCAAAATAAATAATGATCAGACCCTAAGAGCAGACTGTTCGACCATCGCCATTTGCAAAACATCTATCTCACGCCCATGCGAGCAACAATTCCATGCGGTACCCACTTCCGACCACGCCCACACCCCAGATGAGACAACTTGTCATTTCATCATCCTTAGCAACGGTTCCTACGGCATCGACAACATCAACAGGTAGAATTAGAGGCAACTGTAGCACAAATTTAAAATCATTATAGGTGCCAAAAGAACAAGCCTGAGAGCAACGCTGACTCAACACCTATCAGGTAAACATTAATGGAAATAACAGTGTTGGAGTTTGTGCACAAATACTTCATCTACTACACAGCAGGTAAACACATCCTCAAAACCATTAGTATCCAGATGAACAGCGACATCACTAATGGCATCTTTATCAACGGACCCAAGCAGTCCACCATCCATTTTAATTCCCGCAGTCGATCATGGCATGATAATCATCCAGACACCAAGGTATCAGATATACTGCTAGTGACGCTGAAAACCATCACAAGCAAACACATCTCATCGAACAGTACGGCGCCACTTTCAATCTCTGTGGTGAAGGTTTAACTCTGTGTTTTCATATTCGCGGTGTATAAAGTTAATGACTTTCCAAGAATAAGCGGAAGGCCAAGAAAGGTCGACACAGACTTGCAACGTTAACACAAGATGTTCCTCACCGTCCATAGTTTCGAAAGATTACCAAAATGATTCAGTAAGGCTCTGGTGGCATTATCGTGGAAATAAGCATCGCCCACTTGATGGCAATCATGCATTGGGTTTGAGGTTTCCTGCTCATGCTTTCATGGGCTTGCGATTAGAGCACATCCTGTGATGACAAAGACCGTTCTTCAGACCTTGGTCATTGGTGCCTTAAACTGCCGGAGTGATGCGGTCTGGAACAAGGCCTAAGTTTTGTATTTGTACTTAAAAAGTGGCTGTCGCGTTTAAATTCAGTGGAATTTGTCTTATTGAATTACTAAGCTGCCCGGATCACTTTTGTCGATTGACTCCGTTAAAAGCGCAGCAAGCAATCCAATGAAATTGGGGGATTTATCCTAGGTCCCGAAATCTCCTTTAGGAACTTCTCCCTCCTACATGCTCCTTTAGTCCAATAAATAAATAGATGATTTTTTTCATTGTATCGAAGGCTAGTTTGATGCGTATTCTAAGTGAAATATGGGTTACACAAGCAGACAAAGGCTGTGATAAATGCTATTTGAATGTGTTTGGTACCAAAATATTAACCTTTACCCTGAATAGGTTCATAATTTTAATACGCTGTATCACACTATGCGTATTTTCAGTGAAATGTAAAATACATATGTTATCCAAGTAGATACCAGCTGGCATGAGGACCCCCAGGAAGATTAGCTTAAGCTAGTGGGGTTATCCCCTTTAAATAAAGATTATTATTATTATTATTATTATTATTATTATTATTATTATTCAACGACGTATTTTTGTCTGGACAAAATACGTTTTATACTCACCTGCAACAAAGGCGTAAATTGTTTTTACGTTTACGTTGTTTATTATGCGTTTACGCGGATACAGTAGCGGCCTGGCGAAAGTTATATGCGAGGCTGGCAATTTGCTAGCATCAATAGCTAGCTAGTGTTCAATTTGCCAGCCTCCGTTGAACGCTCGTCAGCCTTTTTGACAGCCAAAAGCTTTCAAC
>JARWCS010368392.1:0-10351 GCA_034783895.1 Geukensia demissa | reverse complement strand
TCTGTCAGCTAGGCCATTAAAATATTTTTTTCAAAAAAATCCCAGGCCCCCCAGATAAGAAAATGGTTGTTGCCTTAACATTTCCACTGTACATCAGTCTGTAATTTAAAGCTAACGACAATGACAACAACAAAAATTACGTGTCGCATTGTATGCGGAATAAAGTAACCGTCAATAATGTTTATTCTTAATGATATATTTTAGGTATACGAACAAGACGTCTTTGATTGCAGAACTGAAAACAGAAGAAGCTGAAGTACACAAAGTTGTACCAGTATTAATCTCATAGTTTGCAGTATTGTATTAATTTAACATTAAATATTTATCTGTGTCACAATAAATTTTTTATAATGTTAAACACATTTTATATTATTTCATTTTTGATCAAGGTTCACAAATGTTGACTTATATGAAGATATGAACATGTTTGAGATTTTTTAATATGTTTGATATGTTTGATTTTATGTTTTTCCAAATAACCTTCTATTTTCTTTTAGTTATTTTTATAAAATAAACTTAAAAAGCCATTTCCAGGATTTAATGATTTTTTCTTTTTAGTTTTGAAATACCGAACAGATCTATAATAAATCAATAAAAGTCCGAAAGAGACACTCTTTTAACACAAAATGTGCTGCTGTTAACACTTATAAACACACAAATGAAACTAAAAATAATAAGCATCCAAATATTTTCTTCCATTTCTCAACATTTTCCAACAAAATTACGACCTCAATGACCAGGTGCTACAAATATACATGTCTACATGTTCATTCAATATTGTATCACAGTTCTAAGGTACGAACCATTTGATTTTCTTGGTGGGAACAAAATTTCTGTCTCTGATTTTTGTTAAACAAATAATCTGGCCAGCACTTGGATTGAAAAAAAATATTATTGCCCACTGCCTGGCCATTGGAAAAACATTGTTTCAAAAGAAATTTTCTTACATTAACAATACAGAAAAATAATTTGGCCTGTGAAGCGAGCAAAAAAAATTCGGTCCGCATAAAAATTCCAGCCCCTTGCGAAAATCAATTGGTCCTTGCCTTTCGCAAACTATATTAAGCCCATTGTATACTTATACACAGCACACATGGCAAAGTGATGTAAACTGATACACATCTGACTATCTGTCAGTTTTAATTGTGAAGAGCCTACAACTACCAGTACTACCGTATTTGGTTTAATATCTGTATTATTGAAAAGAAACAACTCACGAGAGTTAATGAACTTTCAGACAACTAAAAAACCACAGTATTTTCAAGCTATTTATTATTTTATTAGTGGCATATTTGGTCCAAAGTTGTTAAATCCTACATTTGGCTGGAAATTCTGTCCAGGCGGGTTCATGCCATTTTGACCTCTTAACTGTGGACACACAAATCCGTGAACGGCACATCGAGGTGAATTCAACGGTTCACATATCCCTACAATATATATATATTTCATGATAGATATGATTCACAATTGATAATATAGACATTGTCACGTGGTTAACTATAAGTATAAGGAACTTCACTGAGCCTGTATTGCTTACCTAATAATAACAAGGTATAGTTGGCCTCAACAAGTTATAGATTTATGAAATTTGAAGATGGAAATTTCAACAAGATCCTTTGTGAACTTTGCTGGTCTGTGATTGTCATATTAAACTTCCGAACCGCACAAAAATATGAAAAAAAATGTTAAAGTACACAAAAACACGACTCTCACTTGACATTGTGTCAAACGATCGAGTCTTACATTTTCTTTGAAGGTACGGCCATCATACCATTCATCTTACAACTTAATGTTAACAGTATTTTTACTATTTTTGTTATTTAACAATGACGTTTTAAAATGTATGTGTTTATGGTCTTTTATTTTTGAAATCTTGTTTATGAATAATAAGAGCTCCGTCAGATAAAAATCAGTTTTATACACTCACATGCAGGTAAATGTATTATTTATTCAGATGGTCACAAAAACATGAATGTCAGAGCATATCAAATTTTTGAAGTTTCTGTTTGAAGTCTTATTTGTAAAGGTTGTTTCTAGAAAGTAATTAGAAAATTTTAAGACATAAAGTACTTATTCTGATACCAAAAAATATGTCAGACCACTTTTAATTGTGAACTTCATAAAGCGTATTTCTATTTGAAGCCTTATAAAGACAGTTCGAATATATCTTACGGCAAAAAATGCACGTTAAAAAAGTCCCTTTTGTAGATTACGAAAAAGAGACGGCTTATACCACTACAAAAAGGCTATTTTTAACGTCCCTACCCAACACTCCCATTTTTCAGTGGCTTTCAAAAGCCTTTGCCCTGTTGTGTCCCATCCCACCCCAATTTCGATAATTTCGGTAATTGTTGAAATAGTTTTTGTCTAAAATATGCAGTAAGCAACCAACAATCAATCAATTAAACATTTATCTAGTGGTTAAATTTAAACATTTAGATAAGCTGCAAGAATAATCTAAACTTATTATCTATAGGGCGAATTTGCAGCTGACAAGAAAGCTTTCTCAGGGAAAGATTAGAGTCATCACTCCGGAAATCTTTTGGACGCCATCATGATTTGGTTGACAGGTACGAAAACGAAACCATTTCACAAATGACAATGCTTATCTTCCAACTGTCATGAGGACAATTACGTTCCTATATCGGCTTTGTCTACTGAGTGACACGGCGGGTGGGGGAGGAGTTCCTTCCGGAGCACCTGAACCCACCCTGGTTTTAATAGGATTCGTGTTACTCCAGCTTGAGTTTTCAATGTAGTGTTGTGTGTTTGTCTTTCGTTTTATTTTGTTAGCCATTGTCTTGTCTGTCTTCTGACTTAACGATTTCTGCCTGCCCCTTTGTTATCTTCGAACTCCTTTTTAAACAATTCACTCTTTTCGTGACACTGATTCAAAGTGCTTACCAGGGTGACTTATCGGTTTTCCCATCAAGTAAAAGGAGTCGTGTATCAAAGTTACGTTTAATTCGTCGCCATTGGAAACCCCGTCGCCGTCGGAATCTCTGAAATGTAGGTCTGCCGTGTAAACGAAGTTGGCATCCTTGAAATGCTGCAATGAGAAAAACATTTGTTCAAACAATAGTCATAATAGAAAATAAATACAAAATAAGTGAGGTAAAATTATTGCAAATTGAGGATGTTTGCTACTCCATTTAAAAAAAAAACAAGTTTATAAAATGGCTATGATGGCCTTTAAGATTTTCATATTGGAACAAAATAAGCATTAAGGTTGGTAGGCCAACATGCTCGTTTTTAAGCATTTAAAAATGCCAGGGAAAGTTGGTCTCTTGATATTTCATATTGTTTGTATTAACAGGTTATTTCACTAAGACCCATTAAGAAATAACAAGTATTTTGTAATAACCGCTCAAATTATGGTTTAATGAAATAGTGAAAGAAAAATGGGATTCACTAGGCAGCAAAAAATATTAATGCTATGACATGAAAAATCAGGGTAGTTCGAAGTGTTAATTCATCTCCACTGAAGAAAGGGTTAGAAGTGAGTGCTAATTAGATTTGCATCATCTGTTCAAAACAAGGAGCCAGTATTTAATTTATTGGTGTAAAAAGTTCTTAAAATATTTATCCAGTTAAGGACTTTCTAAATAAATAGGTTAATAGGTTAAAATTATTTTCATAGTCTGAAATTTATTCAGTGCAAAAAGATACTCAGTAAGTTTATGGGTTCGGCGGGAAACGGGTTTTTTCATCATCCACTGGATTTGTACAGTATAATTCGGTAAATTCCATTTTAATTTTGTACAAACTGTGGATAATTGGGTAAAACATTCTTATGCTTTAAAATGGATTCAACCAATGAGTTCGAAAATGTAAAAAAAAATTACTGTACAATACGCAATTTTTGGGAAAGAATGACAGTTTAGAGCCTTGCTTTTAATATATTTTGATACGTTTATGCAGTGAGAATTTTTATTTAAGCTTTAATTTTGACCAAAAAAAATCTGGCCGAGTTGGATTTTGAAATATAATAACCTGTCACCATCATTTAACCCATTAAAAAGTAATTTTGCTGAAAAAAATATTTCTTAAATTCACTACAATTACATTATAAGTTATATGTTGTGCAAAGCGAACAAAAAAAGAGAAAGACTTCCGTCGTCATGGAAGCCAACTGATATAACATAAAATCATTTTTTGTCGTTTGACGTCTAAATTTATACCCAAATTGTCGTAGTTCAACATATTAGTCTAATTATTTAAAAGATGTCATTTTTTGCAAGATAATTTTTTTTCTCTACGATAATGTATTTGACAGATTGTCAACAGTGGTCGTACATGTAATATGTCGAAATAAGGGCATTTTTCCAAACATTTTTTTCTATGAAGGGACAATGTAAATTGCAAATTATTTGCAGCTGATTGGTAATTAGATTGTTCTCTATATCATCCCGGAGCGTCAGCCAAGATGGCTTTCACAAATGAGCTTTCTAAACATTGGAAATCCACTTTTTCGCTCACCTGGACAAAGGCCATGTAAGCTTTCGTCATCACTTGGCGTCCGTCGTCCGTCCATTCGTAAACTTTTACATTTTATTTAATTCCTCTGATACCACTGGTCCAAATTTAATCAAACTTACCAGGAAGCATCTATATAAGGTCCTCTATCAAGGTTGCCCATTTCGTCCCGATCGGAAAAAAACATGGCTGTCATAGCCCATTCTTGTTTCTGATTGGCTGATACATTTGAAAATCTTCTCCTCTGAAATTGCTTGGCTAAATGGATTAATATTTTATATGGAGCATCTGCGGAAGGTCCTTTATGACGTTTGTTCATTTTGTCCACATCAGAAACTAAACATGGCCACCATTGAGGACTCTTGTTTCTGTTTGACTGATACATTAAAAATCTCCTCTACAACCATTAGGTCAAATGGATTAATATTGGATATGGAACATCTGTGGAAGGTCCCTTATTAAGTTCCTCATTTTGTCCTGATCGGATTCATGAGTGCTTTTTTTTTAGTAGGTGGCAGAATAATTTTTTCAGTTAGAAAACAAAATCAATTATTTTCTGTGATCTAGGTCATTAATTTTTTTTTAATCCCAGGCCCCCACCTTGATTAAAACATGGTTGTTGCCTAATATATTCTTAGGTTCCACTAAGGACCCTGATTGACTTGTAGAAAATTGATAATAAGAATAAGAATGTTTAATTGTTAATCAAGACGCCCATATATGAGCTGCATAATTAAATTCATCCTCACAATGTCAGGGGTCCTGTGTCCACACTTGTCCCACAGACAGATGTTACTAGAAAGCCATGCATAATTTGTATATTCTGTAAGGTTTGTCTCCCTTTATGGTAGATATCTCAATAAAGCCATTTATGGCAAAGTTCATGAATTTATTTTTGAAATCTTTAATTCTATCACCAGGACACTAGCAACATCTCTTTTTTAATGTATTATATAAGTGTCCATTAGCATAACTTTTATTTTTGCCAGTATATTTAAAAGAAAAATTATGGAATACATGTCAGAAAGACACAATTCACATCTGGATTTACCTTCATCAGACACGCCTTAGGTAAAAAAAATTAAAAAATGTGTATGTTTCAAGCTGTTGGATTTCGTTCACTAGATTTCCTTGGGGCAAGAAACAAGTTCTTAAAAAAAAGTGCCTTGCAATTCCTTCTTTTATCATACAGATTTTTGACAAAATAGTTAAAAAAAATATTGTAAATGTGAAAATTTGACTGCTTATGAAGTGTTTTTTCTTGATTAATCTTCATCAGGTACGCTAGGGACCAAATATTGGAAAAAATGAAATTACATGCAGGTGGAGAGCCATCCATCAGGTATTAATGAAAAAATCATGAATTTGTTCATTTGCCATTAAACTTACATTGAGATACCTACCAAAAAGGGAAAAGTCTTACACTGTAACCTCAGATTGACAGGAAGACCATATGTTTGGGTTTTTTTCATTCAATATTTGAAATGATGAACAATTTTAAATGTTATATATATAGGAAAACAGAACCTCAGATGCACACTCCCACCCGCATAATTTTCTAGTGCCTAAACTAGTTGATTGGTTGATTGGTTGTTGTCGATTGTCCTTAAGAGTTCTGTATGTTCAACCAGCATCAATAGAAATAACCAATGTGGTATCAAATGAGAAAATGTGGCTCCTAGGGATTTGGTTTGTATTGCATGAAAAATTCTGTTATTTTAACTATTTCTATGTAATGAACATGACCATAATATGTGCAATTTATTTTCTTTAGAAGATATATGGGTTGAATGCATACACATTATGAAAGAAAAACAAGATAAAGTATGGAAAGAATCAAGGCAGATGTGATGACAACATTCTCCCTTTGGATTGATACTTTTTACCATGGTTTGTTTTTGTATGAGGGGCAGACAATCAACAATTCTATATTGCCCTGTCACAAATATTCATATTGTTTGTTAATCTGTCCATTTGTCTGCAGGGGTGGAAAATTTTTGGAAGAGACAATTAGTTTGTGTTTTGTTGCAAACTGTGTCAAAGCATGAACAAAATACTAAGTTAAAAACTGTGCTAGATGTTCCTCATAACAGAAGTTCCAATGGAACTTTTCTTATGCATTCATTTATAATATTTCCTTGAGGAACATGTATTATATAAGGTTTATTCCATCAGAAACTAATTTTATATACTATTTATTCTTTTGGACTTTCTGTAACATGACAAAGTTAGAACACAATAAAACAATGCTAGCAACTGAAGAATCAAGATGCCTTTAATTTTTCTTATGGGAAAATGTATACTAGAAAGTCAGTACCCAATATGCCTAATGAGTAACACTACCGGAATAAATATGATAACAGATACGTTCTGAACAACACCAGCCTGACAGACTCTGTCCTCTGTATTTACTCAAGTTCAAAATTGAAAACAATATGACACTAGGCTTATAAGTTATAGAATTTTCAACCTTGTGTAACCTTTAGTGTGATTAAGATTTGCATTTACATGTAGCCCTATTTTTCAAGACTTACCCATGATTTGTCTGATGTTTCATCAGTTTTTATTTATTTTAGTTTGTACTATCAAAATAGGTTTGTCAACTTTAAAGCTTCATTCCTCAACACTTCATGATCAACAATCAGTATATGGGAAATTAAAAAAAAATCTTGTGTACAATTAAAAAACAACTGAGCTAATGGATTACACCCACAGTGGCTCTCGCTTGGTGTCGCCATTCATGATTGCACTATATGGTTTTTGTTTTGTGACATCACTAGTTTGGGAAAATCCAGGCACTAGGAACAATTCTCAAACATGCATCAAATATAATGTCACACAACAAAAGGAGCTGATAGTGCAGTACCAAACTTTTGTGGAATTGTCCTCTTCTTCTAAAATTTTGTCTTGAATCCCATCTTCCAACCAAGATATCCACCACAGGCACAGACAAGTTTAGTTCACATCTGATCCAATGAGAAATTCACTTTTGTCAGAAATTGCAGAGCCAATTGTGACCAAATTTTGGGTGGAATGCTCTTTATATAGTCCTCTAAAAACCTTTCATTTGGCATCCCTGCCTGCTGACTAAGTTGATCGCAACAACCTAACAAATTGTTGAAACATAGAACTTTTGAGGAAATTCACTTTTTGTGTGATAGTATTGAGCCAGTAGTTTTCTATCAGCAATTCTTTCTGGCAAAAAAGCAATTGCTTATAACGACCAGTGTAGAGTCATCGTCTCTTTCAGATGAACGATATACCGGTAGGCTCCAGAGAGCCAATAGTTAATTTATGAGGGGCATCCCTCTGACAGTCACAGTTCTTTAGTGTTAATTTCTTATATTGCAATTTCTTATGTGATGATAAATTTTCAATTTTATCACAAAATGGACAAAATATGTCTATAAATAAAGGATATATATATGTATTCTCTTCAAATAACACAGAAAAACATTTTTCTAATATTTTTTAACAGAGCAGTATCTTGTTTTAGAAATGTTTTAGGGGCAGCCAAAGAATAAATTTGAAAAAATAAGTACGTCTCAACATTAGAATAAAGCAGTTTCTGCAAAAAGTTATACACAGTCTCAAAAGTACCAGATATTTTATATTTCATTCTATCAAGGTAAAAACTCAGGAATAGCCAATATTTTTTCAAACTGTCTAACCACAGAAAATATTGCCCAATTTTACCTGTTGGGATATTTATAGTGCATTCCATTTAAGTTCTATTTTCAAGTGTCCCAGTTATATTGCAATGGAATATCAAAATTGCTTATGACTTCACATTCTAAAGATATCAAATTTAGACATTTTAAGGGTGTATCAACTTTTGAATAATTATATTGTAATCAGGAACTTAAATTGCACACATTACAAAATTATCACAGTCAATCTAATTTAAGTCTTATCCAGTTAAAAGTTAAAAAGCTTTACTGTAAAAGCATCCTAACCTACATGTCTCATGGCTCTTGTGTGTGTTAATGTTCCAGTACAAATAAAAACTGAACAAATTCACATCAAAATAACAGGTTTTCTTTTTTAGGTTTTAAACAATTGTCAGGATGGTTAATTTTTACAGATTCTTCATTGATAAGTGAGAACCAGCACTATGTCTTGATTGCTGTGTTTGTAGCAGTTCTATGTCTTGTAATGTTGATATATAATTCAAAAAGGCATAAAAAAGGTGAGTTTAGTCAATTCACAGATTTTCCAGCCTTTATGAATAAATTTTCTCTTTGCCATAATATAAAATAGTGTAAGATATTTTATCTGCATTCTGAATTAAAAGTCTGTATTATATTCAAGAAGGTGGAAGCTAATTTAGCCACTGATAAATAATGGTAATCTAATCTTTTTTAGAATCAATCTATATTTGCAGTTTATGCTTAAATCTGTCAAGAAATGCTCCAGATTTTATTTCCATATTACATTTTTTAGTGCAAAGAGCTGTAAACAACAGTAAAGAAAAAGAGAGTCCTATAAAGTCAAACTGGAATGTTTTTGATCTTGCCAAGGTAGATATCTATATTGTTATAAGATATTGAATAGGGTTATCTTTATACATGTACCGGTATGTTTGTACATATACAGTTGAACTTCATTGGCTCAAATTCAATCGCTTGAATACCATGGATGGCTCGAACTGGTTTTAAAGTCCCAATGATTTTCATACTTGATCTAACAAAATAAAACCCTGGTTTGCTCGAACTAATGGTTTTGGTTCTTTCATTAATAAAACAGTTAAAATTAAAACGCCATACTCAAACTTACCTGTAAAATCAATCATGACCCATCAAATGGTTAATTGATCACCAAAGATTATGATTTGAGCAGATGTGACTCTGATGGGCAGTCATTAGATAATTGTTTATTGTCATTTAATTAGTGTAGACGGATAATTAACTTAATCTTTTGTTATGGATTTTGCTTAATAATCTCTGTTGTAAACAAAAAATTCACAAATCTCATCGATACTGCAGCTATTGTAAATACCTGCACTGATATTGGGACAATATAACAAATCTGTAATGTATTCTTTTTATAATGCACACTATTTATATCCAGCACTGGTAAAAATTTAATGATGAAATGTTCATTAAATTATTTTAGACAGCCTATGAATCTGGACATACAGAAGCTGTAATTAGATTGGTAGAAAAATATGGCTATGATGTTAACTCTGTCATGCAGTCTAGTGGGCTCTCATTATTTCTGGTTTGTATAAATTCACATTACTTTTGTCTTGTTAAATTCAGAAGACCAAGCATTCAAACTGGGCTGTTGAAACCCAAAAGCAGAGCTATGTCACAACCGCATCAACATATTTTTAATACACAAATATTTCTTGTGGTATATAGAATTATTATAGCAACCTTGCAAGTGATGCCAAATTATTGAAAAAAATAGCCACTAGTTTGAAGAATAGGATATTTGTAAATCTAAAATTCTTAACCTTAGAATCAGGTGATGTTTCATTTATCAATTATAAATTGAAAATTTATTGATTTTCCAAATATATTGATTAATCAATTATTTTTCTCAATAATCAAACATCAGAAAAAGTAAACATATGAATAAAATGTTTACTGATTGGTGGAATTTATGAGTAAATACCTCTTTAACTGAAAAAAATGCCTTCATATTACAACAATTGCAATATTTTATGGGTAGAATGTATTTATAATGCATCTTTGTTATCATTTTACAAAATGAAAAGTTCAAGGATAAAGGAATACTGATAAACTGATGTACTTACTCAGAATGTAAACAGGCAAAGATATATCTGTTTGTTCTGGTAGAGGTGGAATAGTTTATATATTACTCACTATTTCACGATACTTTTTTGTCATGATACGATACTTTTCACTGA
>JARWCS010368381.1:0-10351 GCA_034783895.1 Geukensia demissa | reverse complement strand
AATGATGATATGTATTCTCTAACAATCTTCTTTATAAATATGATTAAATTTGTTGACTGTGTAACTGTTTGCTTGATATGCTAACTGGGTTTATAAAGTCCCCTGGGCCTTAACCATTGCTATTTAAAAAGAACTGTATTAAAAACTGGAACATACCATGATCATGATGATGGCATCTCTATGTTGAGTAGTTATGCCATACACTCAGTTATGCTTTACACTGGAGACATATTTATTGTTGATAAACATATGTACAAATGAAAAACATTTTCAGAAACCTCACAAAGTGGATTGAATTGTTACTTTCAGAAATAATTGTTTGATGGTCTTGTACTTAATTTGTGAACTGTTTGCTGATCGTAAATTCAAGATGGGTGCCATGACGTGACTTAGTTTAACATTGGACCTTGTGGGAAATTCACATTTTCATCTTGTTTTTTCAAACCACTGAACAGATTTCAACCAAACTTGGCAGAATTGTTAGGCAGGTGGTCCTTTCTTTACCAGATTTTTTATGCTGATTGGTAACTGACTTCAGCATCCATGGCCAATTATGTTTTCTTATTGGTCCACATTTAAAAATCTTCTTGTCAGAAACCATATAGTTGATTGAGTTGTTACTTTGAAGAAAGAATTATAAGTTTTTGGTGCTGTACTTAATTTGTGAATTGTTGTCTGTTGTCAATTCAAAATGGCCACCATGATGCAACTTAGTTTAGCAATGAAACCTTTGGAAATTGAACATTTTCATCTCCATGAAAACACTGTTCAGATGTCAACCAAACTTGGCAGAAATATTATACAGGTAGTTCTTTGGTGCTGATTGGAAATTCAACATTGCTGCCAGGGCTTATTATATTTTCTGATTGGTCCAAATTTCAAAAATCTTGTCAGAAACCACAAAGTGGATTGAATTGTTAAAAAGTCCTGTGTAATAAATTTGTGAATTATTTTATGATTGGAGGTTTATGATTACTGCATTGGTTCAACATAGTTTAGCATGAATAGTTGTCATAATTTCACATAGTTTAGAAAAAAAGTCACCTTATGTCAGGTGAGCAATTACAGGCTTTGTGCAGCCTCTTGTTTTAAAAAGTTCCAACTTAAATTTGGGAATTTTGATCGATTATGACAGTTGGCAGTCGGAAATTCTCCAATATTTGCAGGGATTTGATTTTAGGGCCAGATTTGATGATCACAACATGAACATTGTGATTTGATTTTTTTACTTGAAGAAAAATATTTATGATATTTGATTAGACTAGATCCTGCATTTATTATGGGCTTAATGTATTTCAATTTGTAAAGATTTGTTGTATAATCATTCATACAGCATATGCCCTTATTGATTTAATTTAAGTTTAAGGCAGATTGATATTGGGTAATTTTGAAGGTGAAAGACTAGGGAAAATCAAAATGATTTATCTCCAGCAGTCTGGACCTCAGGTCTGTCTGATCTTCACTAAATGTGATTGATGATATCGTCAATAGTCTGGATCTTTGGTTTGGCTCTTGTTATCAAAATTGAAGTTGTAGTTAGTCCTCATCAAATTTAATTGACATCTTTGACGGTTTTGACCTTATCGGTGGCTAGTCCTCATTAAATGTAAATTATATCTCATCAGTCTGGACCTTTGTTGGCTAGTCCTCATCAAAGGTGGATGATATCGACAACAGTCTAGACCTTTGATGTAGTTAGTTGTCATCAAAGGCAAAGTTGTAGTTAGTCCTCATCAAAAGTGTATGAAATTGAAGTTTGTCGACTAGTCCTCATCGAACATGAATGATGTCTTCAACAGTCTTCACCTTTGGGGTGGCTAGTCCTCATCAATGTTAAGTGATATCTTCAACAGTCTGGACCTTTACTCTGGCTAGCCCTCATGAAGTTTAATAGTTTAAACCTTAAGTGTGGCTGGTCCTCAGCAAAGGTGAGGGTATGACATCTGATGTATCAGGACATTTGATGCAATCCAAACACTTTCTTGGTAGGAGAAATATTCAGTGTAAATATGAATTTATTTATAAAAAAATGTTGTGGTATGATTGTCAATCCAAATTACAAATAAACACCTACATATATATGTACATGTAACTCTCCAGCCTTACAAATAAACACCTACATATATATATGTACATGTAACTCTCCAGCCTTCGGATAAAGGTCTATACTGTAATTACAAATAAACACCTACATATATATGTACATGTAACTCTCCAGCCTTCGGATAAAGGTCTATACTGTAATTACAAATAAACACCTACACATGTACATGTAACTCTTCAGCCAATGGATAAAGGTCTATACTGTAAATCTAGCTGTTAAAGGAGCCACACAAATGAAATGTTAAACTATACTAAAGTGAAAATAATCAGCCAAAAATGTAAAACCACTTATAACAAAATTAAAACAATTTTCTAAAAGAAATCAGTCCAATGTCTGAAATAAGAACTAGAGCTTTTTGCCCCAACATTTGAACCTAGACCAAAATCAAAAGTTTTAAAAGCTTATTATTATCTTCATTCAATATGGAACCATTTGATCACCAAAAAATTTAGTTTACAAGTGGACAGACAGAAGGAAAAAAAGGCAACAACTTTTATATGAACATTTTCAAAATTATTTACATTCAAGAGAAATGCCTCCATCTTTTCTGACAGTGTTGAATCATAGAAATAAAACATGTTAAATAGTTATACAATAGGTATTCTGATTTTCTATTTATCAAGAAATACAGATTAAAATTTCCACATGCATTACCTACACCAGTACATGTAATGTTCTTAATTCTAAATAATTATATAAAGAATTCCCCACTGTCATTTATTTCAAGCCTTGATGATAATTTTGAAGGTTTAACTAAGGAGATTGTTCAAAACACAATTAACAATGTTTTAACAACGCCAAATTTTGTTTGTCTAATTATTTAAAGAAGTGATTTTGCCATTTTAAATTAAGATATTGTCTGAAAACCCCTGCTAAATTGTGATATGTCAATCAAAGTCGGCTAAACTGCACACAACATTCATAACAACTTTTAAACAAGCAGTGAGAGTGTGATAAACTCAAATGAACTCCAGAAATTCTTGGAATTTACACAGAATGGGAGATCGGACTGTATCAAACGTCCATAATTGCTGAGATGTCATTCAACTGTGAAATATTCAGGCAGTTGATCATTCCCATTCATTGTGAACATTACACATATTAAAACCATGCTTACTATTGGAGATATCATTCACTTTTGATGAAGACACTAGAATATAAAAACTGACAGAATTTTAGTATACACCATATTTTGTCTTTTCTATATTATACTCTATGTCAGAGTTTGTTGGAGAGGAAAATAAGGTTATGAAAAACTGTCTGCTGTATTCTTATAAAATAGCGTTTGTTTTGTAGATTGAAAAAAGTGCAAGCAAGTTACAATAATACTTTTCAGCAATCACGATGTATTCTAAACTGCGCCAAGTTTTTAATTGTCTACGGGAATTTTACATTGTAAAATCAGCCATTTGATTTCTGGAAGTGTCTCTTTGCACCCGCAAGCACGAGACCTGTAGTACACATTGTGTATCTTTGGGATAAATCTTTCTTTTGATGAAAATGAATAAAAGGCAGAAACGCACATATAATTTAATAAAGCTGGAAAACCACACTCCAGAAAAGCCTGAAATAGAGTATAGTTGGGTAAAATGTATTTTTGTATTTTTAAGGGTAAAGGCACGTAGCGCTAATTACCAAGAAATCTGTTCATCTTGTGGAAAAGTAAACTGTGATTGGTAATAAGATTTTTAAGCTTTCGTTGTTGCTTTGAGGGATTTAGATTAGAATATACCCTGCTTTCTAACCCATGTTGTTTTCAAACATTGTGTGCTTGTTTTGGTAAATGGAATAATTTAAAAGGATTCAACTGTATTAGAGTAAGAAGAAAGTTTTGCTCTTAATTATCTTTATGTATACAAAAATCATTAGCAGATCCTGATAGTGCTACCCATATGTGTTGTGAGTTCCTATAGCTAGAATTTACTGTTTATATTATTAGTAATAGCTGTCATTAATTGGAGAATAGATTGTTTTTGAAAGTAAAGAAATATGTTTCACTTCTTTTTATTCCATAGCGAAAGTAAGGTAAATTTTCTCTCTTCTTCCATAGCTATCCTAGCTAATGCAAGGTAATTTTAAACCATACTGATACACATGTGAGGACTCTGATACACATGTGAGGACTTTGATCTGATGGTCATGGCTTCATGCTGTGGCAGAAATTAAATGTTGATATTTATGTTATGGTACTTCATAAAAGAGAACAACTTTTTTAGCTTCCTCTGAATTTGTTTCAGAGAAAAAACACTAATATTTTTACAATGCTATAATCTGACAACTTCTAGATTATGATAGAGGATGGGTTTGGGATGAGTAAGTAGTGTTGTTAAGAGATAGTTGTTTTAAAACAGCACAGGAGTTGAGTGCTGCAGGATGATGGTAAACTCTTTCATTTTTCTTTGAACTGAATATGAACCAAGGACAATACAGGGGACTGTTAAAATTGATTACTTTGTATTTATCAGACCATCTAACAGATACTTCCAAGTCTGTGTTAATATCAATAATTTGTAATTAATGAAGTGCAAACCATATTAATGGTTAGTGATTATCAGAAGTTTTATTAATATCAGTAAGTGGCAGGTCAGGTTTACCAAAATCAACTTTTCCTACAAGCAATTACATTTTACTTTGCAATAATTTGCCTAGCTAACCAATAAATGGTATCCACACTATTTAAGATAATGTATATTCAGTTTTCATTTTAAATAATGTCTAATTCATGTCTGTTGCTTAAGAGTTTAATTGCTGTAAGCTATTTTTGTTGTGGAATAATTGATTCCGACTGAGAATCCAAAGTCTTCCCAATCCTTTTGTATGAAAATTACAAAAAAATAAAGAACTAAAGCATGTTCTAAAGGTTGAACCTAGACTTGAAGTCAATCAGATCGTGGGTGACTTCAGAAATGTCAGCAGATTCATGTATCACCAACGTGAATATCCTGTTGATTATGACTTGATGCTAATAGGTCTTTGACAATATTAAAAATTGCAATGGTAAGAACAAAAGTAAGAACCATTAATTGAAAATATGGTTCATCCTTTTAATAATTAGTCACAATAGTCATATAAATCCCATTTGTAGGCAGTTGCATAAGAAAGCATACTTGCGTCATGAAAAGAAAAAAAAATCCTTGACATCATAGTTTTAATCTACTTGTTCCATTGAGGCAAATAGAGAAAGATATTGTTTGGTTAATTTGAAGGGCATTATAAATTGTCAGATATTTTTGGTTCATTCGCAAGACCAAATAAAGATGGATCTTGTGGAATTAATTCAGATGACCATTCAGGGTCAGATCTTAGAAGACTTTCAGAAGGGCATTCAGTCTGGTCTTGTTGTTTCATTGAAGACATGTTAATAACAGAATTTGAAGGATTTATTTTAAGTCCATTCAGATTGGGATTGTGTGGGGTTTATTCAGAAGGCAGCTCAGAGTCATTGTGTGTTTATTTCTAAGACCATTCAAAAATGATTTTTGGAATCATTTGGAAGACCATTCAGGAACATGTGGCATTAAATGAAAAAGCCATTAGCTCATTGAAACAAATATATTGTATGATTCACACATACAGGCCTTGAAGGAGTCATTAGGATAGCCATTCTGAAACAGATCTTGTTGAGTTCATTTAGATAATCATTATGGGAGATCTCATTTGGAGTCTTGCATGTAATTGGAAATATGAAGTTGGTTATAAAAGCAATGTACATGTTACATACTTATGTTATGACAACATATAAAATCTTTATATTTCATGTAAAACCACATTTTTAGGTCACTCGACCCCAAAGGCTTAGTTAGCTTTTCCCATCACTGTGTGTACATTTTCTGTCATCCTTCAACAACTTACTGAAACTACTTGGCCAGATGGGACAACACTTTGATGGAATGATCTTTGGGTGGTACTCTGCCAATGTTTTGTCTGGTCTCTATCAATCAAACCAGATGGCTGTACATTGTAATTACTAAAGTTGTTGGGTATGTTTTAAAAATGTTGTCAAAAATAACTAAACCAATTTCAACCAAACTAGTGAAATGGTCCTCAGATGGTCAAATACCCAATGTCCCTACCTAACAAACAAGATGGTTGGAACTTACTTAAACATAGAAGCCTATGGGAAATTCGCATAAGAATCTTTTTGTCTGAAACTACTCAGCTTGTGTCCAGCATCATAACCCAACTAAAAAGGGTTCTGCTGTCAAATTTACTTTAACATATAGAATCATACAGGTAATTCTCTTAAAATTCTTCTTGTCTGGAATTTCTAAGATCATTGTAACCAAACTTTTGTGGAATTATCTTTGGGTGGTTCTGTACCACAATTATATCAGTCATCTCTGCTTACCAGGCGAGATTACCATTACTGCCAAACTTAGTTTAACATAGGACCATATGGGATTTACACTTTTGATCTCTCGCATGGGTATTCTACACTGGACTGAAACTACTAGGCAAATTGCAATTATAGATTGAGTTGTCCTCTTCCAGAATTGTGTCTAGCATCTCGACTGATACCAAGATGGCAACTACTGCCAAACTAGATTAAGATCTTGTTTGCAAACTGTTGCAACCAAACTTTGGTATATCGTCATTATTGTAGTGGTCCACTTCCAAAACTGTGTCTGGCATGTCCACTCATCAACCAAGGTGGCCCTACAAACAAACTTACTTCAACATAGAAATCTATAGGAAATTCACTTTAAACTTTTCTTGCTGAAATCTACAGTACCAGTTGCAACCAAACTCTGGTATAATGTTGGTTTCTTTTATACTTGTACCCAGCATTCCTGTCAGATGAACTTGTAACAAAAGACCAGTTCACTTAGAATCTTGTTTAAGATTACAGAGCCAATTTTACCCTTCTAAAATTTTGTCCAGCCTTTCATCCTAGCAAACAATTATGGTTTAAAGGACAAATGTGTGTCACTGTCAAGCTCCTGTGGGCCCTGGATGAAAAACAAATGGCTCAGAATACAGCATGTACCCCTTACCTGACACTGAGTTTGTTTGACTTCAACCCCCTTTACTGACTGGAACCTAAACTTTTTTATAAAAAATGTTCAGATAATACTTATTTTTAAATTAACTTGTCACAAATTAGAATTGTCTATGGCCCCATATGAAATTTTCTTGTTAGGACAAAATACATATCTTTTTAAACATAAAGATCTATTGTAATATTTAAATTAAACAAACTTTTTACAGATTATTTATCAATTAATGTAGTATTGCACCTCCTATTTTATTTACCCAGAAATTCAGTGCAGTGAATTCTTTGTGCAACTTTGACTTGCAATATGCTGAAAAAGGGGTGGGGGTGCAACAATTTCAAATTTGCTGCTCCTTCTTAACCATTCAACAAAAGTGAACCAAATTTGAACAGAATCCTTATCAATAGTGTTAGTATTACACCTATTTTATTTTTTCCAGAAAATCAATATTTGAAATTTGTCTGCACTTTATCTTGAAAAGGCAGGTCCCCCTTTTAATCTGCTACTCCTCCTTCACCACGAAATAGATATATAGAAATTAAACAAACTTTCAGAGATGCTCTATTATTAGATGTAGTATTGCACCTCCTATTTTATATTCCCAGGAATTCAGTGCTGTAAATTCTTAGTGCAATTTGGACTTGCTGTATGCTGAAAAGAAAAGGTACAAAATGTACTAATTTCAAATCAAACCATTCAATAGAAATTAACTATCTTAAATAGTTTAGAAGATATGAATTAAACACAGGAGTAAGTTGTAAACATCAAATTTCACTGTTTAAAATTTTTTTTAATGAGAGTTTTTTCCACAAATTGAATCAGTAGGTGAATTAAAATCACATGTTGTCTTAAGCTTTAATAATTTGGCATCGCAAATGGATGAAGCTTACACTTCAAATTTTGACAATGGATGTATAAGGTGTCTATAAGACAGTCACTCTATGTGAATGTTGTATGCAGGTTCATATAGAAATTCTATACATATATTACACAGATCTACAAAATGTAGTATGGGTCATTTCCAGAGAATCATTCCTAAAGTTCTGTTGGGACATCAGTATGTATAAACAACCATTGTCCATCTGTTGGGTAGAACTAAATCCAATGTCATGTTCCAGAAATATTACCCTTGCAACAGTTCCTAGTTAGTGATCTTTTGATAAATCTGCTTAACATATTGTGACAACCAACTTGCCTTCTTCATGTTCTTGTTGCATATACTAACAATTTAAACATACAGTCTTGTCTCCCTTTCATGGCCCTGTTTTAATATCCCATTGCTTGTTAATTTATTCTCATCCTGAAAAGGATTGTAGTGCTACCATCTGGAGGTTGAACTTAAATCGGTCAAAAACAATTATTCTGTCATATTTGTAAAGAAAAATATGATAACTATGTTTTGTTTAACTTTATAAAGAAACCTGTTATATGGAGGAATGTATGATATGTTTTATCATGATATGTAACCACTATAGTCAGCGTTGTCAATCACTGTAACACATAGTGACATTGCTGAACAGAGGAATGTTCTTCTGTATCAATGTTTACATGTACATGCTGCTCGTTATTTATTAGTAAGGAATTCATACCATTTCATATTAATGTATACATGTATCAAGTTTGTAATTGTCATGTCCGCTTGTACACATAGTATTGTGGTTTTCAATCTTCTGGGTTTAATTTAGAATTCTACATTTTCATGTACTAAGAAGATCAATGGCCTTCCGAAAACTCATCCCACTTAATTAATTTCTTGGCCTCTATCTTTTAGAATAATCTTGGTACACGTGCATGCTTTTGTTAAGTTTTTGACATAAAATACAGGGTTGCAAATCTGAAAATTACCAAATTTGTAAAAACTGCAAAATATGACAGTGTTGGTTACACATCTGTCAATAATGAAAATTGGTGCATGTTAATTGGTCTGTCAAAAAATAAATCACTTCCGTCGAACGAAAATTGGTGCATGTTAATTATTTGTGATGTCACCTGCATGGCAGTGCTTAATGAGTTATTTATTATACATAAATGCTTAAAATTAAGCAATTTCAGGAAGCAGTTCTGCAGCTTGTTACAGCCAAATATTACATCATAAATGAACTTAAAGTTGAACACCTTGGTTAAAAAAGATTAAGAAGATGAAAAAAAATCAGTAAAAAGAGGACATTCAAGACAAACAATAGAACACAGACACTACACACAAAAGCTTCAATAACACTAACCATGGGCAAACTCTGATTTAATAAGTTTCTGCATCATAAGCCTCCAGCTGAAATTATTCTTTTGTAAAGACTTTGAATGAAGTTTATTTGGCAGGAAGCTGGATATTTTTTTGCATTCCATGTAAAGAATTAAATGCCAAATTAAAGTTAACAGTGATATCTACATAAAGATTACTAGACAGACTGGGATTAGATAATAGTTAAGGAAGAGCATAAATATTTACCTCCCCATGAGAGTTTCATTGATTTTCTCTCAAGTAGAAAATTCTGTTTGGTCAAGTACTTACTGATAACTCAATCAGTATTTACTGCAGAGCAAACCAAAGAATTACATTATTGAAGTATAACATCTTTTGATAAGTAAGAATAAAATGTCATCATATGATCATTTCTTCATGTTAGTTTTATCTTGTATGCAGTATTTGCACTATAGATGTTTGCACAACTTGAAATTTGAAAATAAAAGGTTTCACTACATTTTTACCTTTTAAAATTTCTTGTCCTATTGATTTTGGTCTGACATTTCTGTATTGATGTTGAGAAATATTCAGATACTGAAATTTTTGTCATTTCCTCTTTTCATATTATCAGAAATCATAGAATTTGAATGACTGCTTTTGTTACATTTTTCTGGAAAGAAATCTATTTTACAATGTAAGTCTAAGATAGTAAAAGCTTGTTTAGATAGAAGGGATAGAAACTGGCAGACATAGTCCCTTGCAACTGTTTGAAAAGGAAAAGGCAGGATTTTGGTAAAGTTCATTCCCAGTTGGGAAAAGTACTTGAAAAAGCTGAAGCCATTCTTAGGCTTCCTTGAAGTGATATTTTTAAATATGTAGGGCCAGGGTAGTCTCAAGAACATTATCCATACATCTTTCCCAGGCGTAAGTCTGGTTAAGGGACATCAGATTTAAATCCAGTTGTGTGATTGAATGGCTGTAAGTTTCTATATATACTAGTCCTCTAAAAGGGGCGTCCCTGATTGTGGGGGATGTATAAATTCACAATCCGTCAAGAGGGAGATGTTAAAG
>JARWCS010368360.1:0-10352 GCA_034783895.1 Geukensia demissa | reverse complement strand
TTCGTTACTAGTTTTTACTGGTTCGTAACCAGTTTTTTACTAGTTCGTTACCAGTTTGTAACCATTTTGTAACCAAAAATGACGGGAAAACAGAGTAATGTCCCTTGAAAACAACGGCAAAAATGAAAAAGCGCGGGAAAAAAAGGCGCGCTTCCGCTCGCGCATGCGCAGAAATCCACCTCCAAAACACCAAAGACATCTCGAACATTCACGAACATTCCCGAGAATTCCCGAAAAATCCAAAAACGCGGGAAAAAATGGCGCACTACCGGTCCACCCGACTTCCGGTGACGTCATTTCCGGTCCACGTGATTCCGGTGACGTCACTTCCAGTCCACGTGACTTCCGCTGACGTCACTTCCGGTCGACGTGACTGTGACGTCACTTCCGGTGCTGTGAGGTCACGGCTCCTCACCTCCTCCTGAGAAATGCGACTCAGACTGTGCCCATATACTACTAACACATCTTGATATATATATGCTTTAATCCAGTAGATAAATGATAAAACAATTGTAAAGACAATAACAAATATTTGACAAATATTGAGACCTTAGAAAGGCACTATTTATAGTTACGGGTCATTTGGGAACAACATAAATAGTTCGGAAGCAAATTTCTAAAAATGAAGATATGCAGGTACTTCATGGCACATTCTCTTGTGTACAAAAACATAAAAAGTAATAAAGTAGATATGTCAAGAGCTTAGTTTGTCTAAAAAAGTTATATTTTAACCCGCTACAAAATTGTAATAAATGGTAAAGAGTAATTGTGTGTAGGAAGTACAATGCAAAGTATTATAGATATATGAAACATTCTGTCAGGTTTAAAGCGTATGTAACTAGTTTTTAACCATTTCTGAAAGAAAGTATATAAAATTATCTGTAACTAGTTTGTAACCACAAGAAACAAACTATTTTTCTTAAAGAAGACTTCCAAAAATATATGTTTCTGGTGCCGTGCGCAAGATAGGGATGCTTACCCTTCCGCAGCACCTGATTCCACTCCTATTTTGTAAAGGGGTTCGTGGATTCCAAGCCTTTGTTCTTTTTGTTTCTTTTTATCTTTTAGTTTGTATTCACTTTTGATATCTCACATTCTACACTTGACTTACTAGTTCGTTACTAGTTTTTACTGGTTCGTAACCAGTTTTTTACTAGTTCGTTACCAGTTTGTAACCATTTTGTAACCAAATACTCTAAAAGAAGCCTCCTGAAAGTACTTGTGATCAGTTTGTAAACTTGTAAACATTTTGTGTTCTATGTAACCATTTTGTTACCGGTTACAAAAGTGTAACCTTTTATGTAGTTGGACAAAGTTCTTGTCATGTGTACATGTTTAATATTCACGAAAGACTAGGAATAAACTAGAACATTCAAACAAACAATAACGAAATGATTTCATTGTATCTTTCAAGGCCTTTGAAGATGAAGAAAAGAGAAGGAGCCCAAAGCAGCATTCCCGAAGGAAAGACAGACTTTAAGATTATTTATCTGACGTTTAAGATAACTGATTATGTTATTGTGCTATTTGCAAAACAAAACTCATATGAGGCATTCCACTTTTCCACTTGTCAACCACCACATGCACCATGCATAAAGGGATATAAAAAATCGTTAATCATTTGTATATTTCTTTGTTTAAGGTACGAAATGACATTAACATTACTAATGGACAAAGTGGGACATTCCTATATAGTACTAGTGTAAATAGATGAATAACCTTACATAGAATCTGAATTGCGTCATGCGTACCAAATGTCATATTGAGAAATGCAAACCTGTTCTGAGATCTTACAGGTGGATACTTTGCTATCAGTTCAGCTGAAACTAATAAAATATTCTTTGGGATATTCCCTGGCTAATATGTAGGCGATCTGACTGTTGAAGCCATTTTTCTTGCAAACGACAGTTATCATTGTTTTTTGTAATGGATTTTTGTGGATTTTCTTCCTAGACGAAATAATTGCTCTATTGGGTCACGAAATAATTTTAGGGATGGTTTCAAATTAAAAATGTCTTTCAGCAATTCTGCTCTTAATCGTGTGATTTACAATTTTGTTTTGGTTTTACTGGAACACTTTCCTGTTTTATGGACGTAAGTGTTCTTACTAAATTTGTGAAATCGGCGTCCTTTTTGTATCGATGTTGCAGTCATAAATCGACCTTATAAAACTCGTTGCATGTATTACTTGTCTCTGTGTTTGACAGAAAACGTATAGATTGTAATTAAAGTGTATGTTATTTTCTTTGTACTTGTGATGTTTGTTTCAAATACATAACACATCTATCTGATGTGTCATTGCTTATTTATCTTCTGTTTTATATGACAGTCACCTTGAAATATACTTTATAATTTATATTAAAGGTAGAGGAGTCTGTTGCTTTAATTGAAGCTATCATTCAATTCATTTATATCATTTGTAATGAAGCAACATGAGGCCAAACCAATTCTTTTTTTCATAAATTTTAACATTATTTTAAATTATATATTTTCAACCACAACTTTGCCGTCCGAAGCATGATAAGTGGTGTACACAGGTTTTCGAGTTGTTTTATCTGACCTCTGCAATAATTTCAGATGATGTCCAACAAGTGTATTTATTATAAGATTTATCGCTAAACCAGAACTATATTTATTGGAGCATATGTAAGAACAACTCTTTGTATGACCAGATGATTACATGTATATATGAGGAATTTTCCTAAATATAAGCTTACATGTATAAATATGATAAAGTGGTATAAGAGGTTGACATATACCTGTAGAAATTTAGATTCGAGTGTCATTTGGTGGATGGCTTTTCATGGACAATTATACCACATCTCTTATTTTTATAGTTATAGTCACGACATTAAAACTTGTTTTGTTCGTACAGAATTTAATAAACTGATCGCATCATACAGAAATTTTAATATAACAGGCATTGCATCCATCTTGTCTTTCATTACGTTTATTGACAACACAGCATTAAATCGTCAGACATACTTGTTTGTGTTTGATGACATCTCGTTTTGAGAGGCTTGATGTTTTCTCATCAGGAAGCTCAGCCTGAGCTTGCTTTCGGTAACGGCGAACATTCATTAGAAATGTATCTTTTTGCATGTATTTTCATTAAGCATATTTATTGTAATTAAGGTACTCTCTAGTCGGATTGGATGACATTCTGTTTGATTTTTATAGTTCGTCGGTTACTGCTTTTGTTTTCTTTGATTTTTCGTCCTTCTACCACTCGTTGGGGAGGATTGGTTTCCCACTAAACTAGTTTAACCCCACCTCATGTCTAATGTGCCTGTCCCAAGTCAGGAATTGTGGTCAAAGTTTTGCATTTGTGTTTATTGTTCTGATACATGTAAATGTTTGATAATATTCAGGTGAGAGCAGTATTGTTTTACGCATACACTTTTTTTGGGTATAAAGCTTTTCATAAAGTCGTGGTATTCCACCCTTGTTGAAGGCCATGTGGAGACCTCTAGATTTGTAAATTCCTCTTTTTTCTCGTGGTTGGATTGCAGTCTCTCTGACTTTTACCCCATATCTTTTCATTTCTATAAAGAGAAGAAAAATTGTCTATTGTAGAAAAAAGTAACTTGTCTAAAACATCTATATAATTTTAAACTCTCCAAATGTAGTTGATAAATGAATTTTCATAACATTACAGTTAGGGCAATGGTTAATAGAATTGAGACGTTAATGGAAGTGCATTAACTAGAAGTGGGAATGAACTAAGACTAATATAGAGTTTTATAAAGTTAAATAAGCCAGTACATTGTAGCAATTTTCATAGCCTTTAACTAAGAAGTGATATTCCGATGTTCATTAAAGATATGTTTTTTCTGTCAAGTTTGTACCTTGGATAGTGTTGGAATTGTGAATTTCATTGCGGAGGACCTCTGTATAATACTTTCGACAGACAACTACGATAATATTGGTTGATATATCTACAGGAACAAACATATAAGTTTTATTAAGTTTTTTTTTTATTTCAATCTGGAAATAGCATGGTAGGATGTACTTGTATCTTTATACATATAATTCGTGTCATATTGTTTAATACGAATAACTTCCATTTTCATAAGGTATGTTTGTAAACAGTTCGAAAAACAAAGACATCTGGTGTGCTTTGTATTTTTACTCTCATTTGTAAGTTTTTTTTAATTTGCTGATGCATTTCTGATAAAGCCTGATGGTGGAGATCTCACTATGTTAGTGAACTTAACAAACGGTTTGTGTCAGTTTTTGACCATAAGTGACAGTTCCACGAAGAATCAAGAATTTCAGATTGAAATTTAAGCAACATTGTTTATTCAACAACAGATGTTTAAATAATTTATTATATTCAAAATATGTTGGGGATTCAGTGTGGTATCTGTCAAAAATCATTTTTCTTTAAGTTAAAACACAAGGAAGGCATCAAGTTAGATAATGCCAACGTAAAGCTTTTAAGAAATCTTAGGGTGGTTCCCGGTTCAAAATTAACACATTTTTAATAAAGAATATTGCTCATATTTTCCTGAGTTGAACTTCAATGTGTACTTGAGAACAAATAATTTTAAAACAGAGTGTCACCCTTGTAATATATAATATTTTTTAAATTTATTTTTATTAATTAAAAATATTAAAAATTAAATTAAAATTTTCAAAAGTGATATTTTGGTAAAAAAATTGCAAAGCACTAGGTAAACTGTAAAACTGGATTTTTGAATATCGAAATATCCATTATTTTAGTAATAATTTAAGTTTTTAAACTCAAGAAATAATTGAAAAGGCTTGATTCCTTGTATTACACAGTTTAGATATTCTTCCCGCGGGATTTGGCTGCCCATTTTGGCTTGTTCGGTTATGAAGGTACGTTTTGAGAACTTAATTATACAATGTTAGATGTCGACTTTCCTTTGTTTGGTTCTAATACTACTGATTGGTATCTCCTTGAAATGTGCATATATCATTTTAAAATACATATTCATATTGTATTCAACATTAGTTAACTTGCATTTTTAAACCACTGAGTCAATGCCTCTACTTGTGAACCAAAGGTCCTACAGCTTATATTCACCAGCCCAGCTGTAAGACTTGTCTGATAAGAATTTTACAACCTTTTTTTACAGAAATGTCAATTATGATTTAAATTTTAAACTCCTGAAATAACGAAAAACGCTTCATTCCATGTATTTCACATAGCAGATGCACTTCACATTGGTTTTAGCAGCCTATTTTGGTTTGTTATGATACGAGTACTTCATTTTACAATATTTGGAGCTCAGCTTTCTTATGGTGCCCATGATGAGAGGTTATCAATAGATATGCGCATATATCAAATTCACTAAATTTATTCAACGTTGGTAAACTTGCATTTTTAACGGTGATCATTTTAGATTGTATTTATTAACGTAGGAAGTACTTGCACACAAAATATGATACAAATCATATATTAAAATGTTTTTTGTACCCAGGAACCACCTCAACCTATCAAAGTGTTAACAATTTGATATTAAAACAGCTGGCAAAGTAAAATAGCTAATAACATCATGAACATAGTAACACAATTACCAGAAGTGGTTCAAGCGAAACGTCGAGTGTTAAATAGCTCTTATCTCTTCAGAAATAAGAAGTCAACTTTTGGAAATAAATATGTGACCCTTATACAAGTTAACTGTTTGTAATAATTATGTGGCCCTTATCATGAGCAGACAGAACCACAATTGTCGCCTGTTCTTCTGAATTTTGTGTATTTTTCCTCTTCGCTGTGTTGTGGATATAATTGCTTTTCCATCAGGTTTAATTATAAATTACTCTTTTCCTTTTCTTTGATTATCTTTAGGAATAGTCAATTTATTTAAATCTGTGACAAGTGAAAGTCATGATTCAATAAAACTGACTGAATGAATGAATGAATGCGATTTCATGTCTGATGCATTGTCCTTATCACGGACATTCTCTGTGCTGTGAATTGAAAAAGAGAGTTCTGTTGGGACCGAATCAAGGATTTCACGATTGTGCATTGTCTAGGATTGATACGGTCGTAATTGGGTGTTAAATTGTGTTCTTAAACTTTGCTATTGGAGTTCTTTTAGTTTAAGGGTAACTTACACTGGCATGCAACCATTTCTTTTAGGAATTGCTAAATATTTCAAAAATCTGTTTCTTTTGCATTTTAGCTTTATTTGCAAAAGAAAGGACTCCTTTATGTGTAGGGTCCGGTATTTCCCCTAAAACTCGATCGTGCAAGGATGATATCTGAAATCAGAATTTGTTTTACTCAGACGAACATCACGCGAATAAACGACAATATCTATTTATAAAATATAAAAAATCAATGAAATTCAATTAAACATATCGAAATTGAACAAATTCTAATTATATACATTCACTTAAAAAACCAATTCAAATTTAATTTATAAACAAATTTTAGTTCAAATAATAATTCAATTTAAAATGACAAGTTGAATAGAGGATTAACTATATAAGAGGTCAAAAGGGCCAAAACTAAGAGCCAAACAGTTGCCAACAAAAGTTACCGTCAGAGCATAGAATCGTTATGATTCGACTGGTAGAGCCGTTTGGTCAGAAGGGCTTCTGATCAGTTCCGGAACCGAAGTCGAATAAGCTGCTTCCGACAGTTGGACAGGTGGCTTTTTTCCAAGCCTGCTCCTACCTACTGTATATTTTATGTAAATCTTCGCCATGGAATTGCTGTTTGAATCATTTAACGAAATAGACAAAATTGTTGACTTGGAAATATTACCTTCTAAATATAAAATCAAAAGCATTAATTAAGCTAATTCAGACATTTACGTATTGTAATGTATCTGAATAAAGTACATTTTAAATGCTAATATTTCAAAATACATTAAACTATCTGAAGCAAAAAGAATTCGGAGAATCAAAAAGGGCAGACGGAAATCGTTAAATCAAAAGATAATCAAGACATTGGCCAACAAAACGAAACGAAAGACAAATATCAGTACAAATAAGTCACACAAACCGTATAAATAAGGAGGGTAACTCACACTGCATGCTCATTACATTTTGATGCAGCTTGTCGAGCCATCTCATGTTGTGTATAGTAAGTCAATCGGGCTATTGTTTTAGGGGTTCATGGTCTATCCTCGTACGTAGCTAATGACCTAATTCTGGAAATCAATGACCTTAGCTAGCGCAATATAGACACATGACATGCATGAGGCAATGACAATTAAGACATGTCGTTTGAACTGTTGCCGATCTGTCTTGAATAACGGGTGCTGAACTGTTTTGTTTCCGGCAGTATGAAACAGACACCAAAAAACATTCAATTTTATTCGTCGAGATAGACCTAGAACTGTTTATTAAACACCAAAACTTCTATATCTGCCAGATCATAATGTATAACATGGTTTTCTAGTAGTTACTTCAATGAGATCGAGCTCTTGTTCACTTAATGTAGAATTAATAAATATTGTCGAGGAATCGAGAATAAGTTGTACTTACAGCCCGGACTTAAATCACCAAACTGTTCATTTCCTGATCCTGTCTGAAAGCTATTGATTTTGGTACTTTTTGTGTTACAAAGAAATGAAGTAGATTTTCCTTTCCTTCTCCACAGCAGTTACACACAAATGTCTTACATTTCATGTAATTTACGACATTTACATCATAATGTTTATCTGGTTAAGGCAGGTGGTCTTTAACGTGCTTAGGGCATGGCATTTCCTAAACACGGGGCTTAACGTCTCTCTCTGAACGGATTGTGAATATATACATCCCCCACAACCAGGGACGCCTTCAGGAAGGAGATACCTAGTGCCTATTCTTTCTCCGGTACAACCTTTGCGAATGGGAGTTCGAGTATTTATACATCCCGCTCGAACTAACGGACGCCCCTTTATCGGGGGTTCTACCTGCAGGCGGAGAAACTGAACTACCTATTTCTATTTCCCGGCCGGCCTCGGAGGTACAACTGTTCATGAAATATTTTAATAAGGAGATGTGATATGACTGTCATTGCGACAGCCATCCAAAATGCATGAATAACAAATAACAAACATAAACAGGTTGGCCTAAGGTCTTCAATAATAAACAAAAATTCACACCATAAGACAAGCTGTTAAAGAACCGAAAATAAAATGTAATAATATTTAAATGTAAGTATACAACATAAAACAAGTATCACTTAAACATAAAATCAATGACACCCACTGGATCACATGTTCTGAAATAAAGTATGTGGCGGGGTTAAACAGATTTGTAAGCGCTAAACCCTCCACTAAACCTATGGCATATTGGAGTTACAAAACGACCATTGAAACAAACCTTAAAACCAACAGCATTAGATTTGTGATAGGACCGGGGTTTGCTACTGTGAATTAAACGTAGTTTTATAGCGTCCCTTTAATATCATATTTTAAAGTGCCACAACCCTAAAATATACTCCTGAGTATAATTGACCATGCACAGATTTAAAATACAAAATTACCCATGTTAAATAAATATGGAAAATTTAGGTATGCTATATGTACATTTCAAGGAGTAATCTCTCATCAGTAGCATTACAACCGAAACATAGGAAGCCAAAGATTAAAATATAGCAAAAGAAGCACTCAAACCCAAACAACTCGAAATTGGAAGCCAAATCCGACGACAGGGACATCTACTAAGTGTATTACTTTTCGAGGCCTTTCCGTATTTTCTGTGATTTAGAATTTTAGCAAATGCAGCAAATTTCTGTAAAACATTGATAAATTTCATGTCAGACAAGTATGACAATTGGGCTGGTGAATACCCTCGGGGACTAATGTTATACCAGCAGAGGTATCGACTTAATTAAAAAATAAAGACGTACCGTCGTAGAAGGGCTTTTTCAATAAAAGTCCCAGCCATTTAAAAAAAAAAAACATTTTTGATCTTTACATGTAATTTTTTTTTCAATCAGTACATCTCTAGATTTAACATTTTTAAGCAAAGAAACGAACTGAATTTGGAGGAATTAATAAGATATAGAACCCTGAATGGTACAAAGTTGTCAAAATGGCTTGTCCCTAGATCCCCAATTCAACATACATACTATAAAATATCATATAAAAATTGAAAATAAATGTTTTTTTTTTTTTTTTTTTTTTTTTTTTTTTTTTTGCTTAACAAGTTCTGTCATTATTCATAAGTATGCGTAGAGCCTCCATATTTTAAAAACTTTTGATAAAGGATTTTTAATTTCAGGAGTTATGTCCTTGATAAAATGTCCACTACGAAACGAAGTCATTAAATTTAGCGAATAAACAATTTTTAAATAATTATGAATGCAAGAAATGGACTGGATATACACATTAGATTCTTACAATAGAAGTGACGCCTTAAAAACGACAGTTACATTGTACGCAAAATTATATGAGCACATCAAATTAATGGACCAGAGTGAGACCGTATTTATTCCTATTTCCACTACGAAACGGGTCATATCTCCTTCAGTATCCGGTTTTAAAATTATAAAAAAAATATTAATGAACAGCTTATCATGTGCTGTGGTGAAAAAATCTTTTTGTACGTATTGTTACAGTCTATGGATTTCCGGAATATAATATAAAACATGCGAATATGTTCACTACAAAATGGTCAACTACGAAACAAATTTGGGACACAAATGTTTCGCAGTGGACACTACCACTACCACCCATTTGTTTTTTTTTCTCTCTTTTTTTCAATTATAATTGTGCAATATATATAACACGGAATAATTTCATGTAATTATCAATATATTATTGGGTTGATGTCAACTACGAAACTTTTTGTCCGCTACAAAACGCATCAAAATGTCCACTTCGAAAGAGGAGTTGTGCCTTCGTTTCTGAAATCTCGTTTAATCTTTATCCATAAAAATTGGTTCTTAAACTCAGAAAAAAAGAAATAAAAAAATATAAAAGAAGACAATAAAACGCAACAAGATGAGCGTTTAGCATCAATTTCGTAATGGACAAATGTCCACTACGAAACAGTACGTAAATTATGAAATAAAATCATTTTGAATGGTATTTAATATTGCACTATTAGTATACAAACAGTTCTATATTGTAGGAATTAAAACTTGGAATTGTATTTTATACAAGTTGATTTTTTAATTTTGTTCAGTCTAAAAATCGCACTTTTATTGAAAAAATCCCAGAAAATTATGTAGCCGCTTCTGACAGCTGCCAAAATCATACAGTGCATCAAACTGATATTGATATTTTTAATATTTTTATTACTACCATTGGGTATATGTCACTGCTGGTGAATTTAAGCCCCCGAGGACATTCGGAGCCCAGTTGCCAGAATTTTTATCCTGACATGACTCATTACATAAATGCCTTCAATTTTTCCGTTCAAAATATGTCGTAAATATT
>JARWCS010368329.1:0-10352 GCA_034783895.1 Geukensia demissa | reverse complement strand
ATTCTGCTGTACAACAGGTATAATATTGTATATTGTTCTTTTATACTGATGAACTTATGTTCAAAGTTAATAAAGAATTTGAAAAAGAATTTTAATTTGATTGACAATTCATTTTCATGTGTTAAAATCAATTCTGATAAATATGAATAATAATTTTATTTGGATTTTACAGTTAAACACAGGGGATAATATCTTGATTAAATAACGTAGACAATGGACAAAATGAAACTACATTTTGAAAAGTGTCCGCATTTGATCCTATGAAGTACATATGCAAATTTCTGGAAAAAAATTTAATCATGAAATATTTTGTGCAAACTTCAGCTAAGCTTTTCTGAATGGTCTCACGAGGACAACTTTTTTATTACTATCTATCTGTGTGTAATTGAATGTAATTGAAAAGTAATTAGAATTACAGGCCTTTGTTCAAAAGTAATTAATTAAATAACAATTACAAGTAATTGAAAATTTAACCAATTACACGTTACTGTCAATTACATCAAAATTTGAAATTAATTACACTCAATTACAATTACCCCATCCCTGATTTACATGAAGTAAAATTTGGTGGGAAAAGATGTCTCTTAAGTTTTCATTGGTTTCCTTTTGACTCATAATGCCCTGCCTGCAAGGAAGACTGGACATACAGATCTTTAATGTGTGGGGTCATCTGTATGTCTGTTGGTCTGTCTGTACCAACTTAAATCTCAGGTAAAAGGTGTTTTGTAATGAAGGAGTTATCATATCATAATTAAACTTTGTACATAAACAGTTCAAGATATGAACAACATTTCGATGTGAAATTTCACTGTGACCTTGGGGTCATGGGTTATTGACTATGAATTTCAGTGGTATAATGTACAGGTTAAGGTATAGGTAGAAGGTAGTTTTTATGAAGGAATAAGGTATTATATTAAAACTTTGTACATAATGTACATTAAGTTCTCAATATGAAAGGCATCATTTTGATATAAAACTGATTCTGTGACTTTGGGGTCATTGGTCATTGACTGAGGAAAATTTTAGTGCTATAATGTGCAGATTATGGTTCAGAATGAAGGTACTTTACCATGAAAGAGTTATGATATCATTATGACACTTAGTATATAAATATTTCATGATATAAAGAGAAACATGTTGATGCAAAACTAATGCTGTGGCAATGGGGTGTCATGAGTAATTTACTTTTAGTTTCAGTGTTGAAAGGAGGTTAAGGTAGAGGTTAAAGCTTTTTCTTCATATTGGAGTAATGATATCATCATGAAACTTCCGACAGCTTACCATGTGAACTGCTGCATGATGGTACAAAACAGATGCATTGACCCGGAGGTCAGGGGTTATTGACTTGGATTTTCTTTATTGATATGAATGTCTACTAGGGGACAATTAAAGCAACTAAACAAGGTTGTTATTTATTTAAATTTAATTTATTCTTTTCTTACCTTGTCAGTTAGGAATTTAGAGTAAGAAATGTATGTGTATTAATTCCATTTCATAAATAGATCATTGGTGAAGCTAAGTGTCAACTGGACACATATCAAATTGTTAAGGTTTGTTTTTATGTCATTTTATAACCTGTATTATAACCTTGAAATACTATAAAGAAAATGAAAGCCAATGACCCATGACCTCCATCAGCATTCTTTTCATATAAAATATGCAGTTCAAATCTCAAGTTATCCAAAACAGTCCTTTATCTCCTTGAAAAACTACCTTTTACCTGAACCTTAACTTCATACAGACATATGGATGTAGGGCCGGACGGATGCAGAGACCAAATAGCTTTATGCCCAGTCTGCCTTACAGGCAAGACATAAAAACCAACTGTATTAGATTTTAACTCTTCAGGTGGATACCTAGTCTTCTTCAAAAAAAGATCTCCCTCAAAGAACATTTGAAAAGTTGAAACCTATTAAGAATAACTGTTCCAATAAGAGGTAAAAATAAGATGACCTTTTGTTATAATATAATAATGTAAAATGACTGTATTCTGATCATTGGTGAAGATTATGTGGCCTAGAAAGCAAAAACACATGAACAATGTCATTCTTTAAACCTGGGGGTTGCCATAGATTGGCATCTCATTTTAAAAAAATCAGCTGAATTTCATAGTTTTTATTGTAGTTTTGGATGATATTAGACAGAAATTTCTCTATGCAAAACATTCCTCATTTAAACAGGTCTAATGAGAATATCAGTTCCAGGAGGTTGAAATATATGACTATAACACTTTCTAACTCTTGTGTTGACACAAATATATCTATCTGTGTAAAGCAGTGATTAATTTTACAATACAAACTTTTGTTTTCACACATTAATGTGAACACAAATATATCTATCTTTGCTAAGTACTAATTAATTGTACAATACAAACCTTTCTTCTCTGCCTTTAATGTTGACACAACCATATCATGTTCCGGTTGTCTGTTATTTCTATATTTGTTGATGTTGATACTTTCCTGGTATTTTTGTTGTAATTCACCCATCAACATCAATTCTTTGTGGGTGTGTAACATCTACAAATATATTATGGAAACATATGCTTGTCCTGTCTTTTAAGCATACAATATAGCAAAGGCAGTTTGAAACTTTTTTTTTAAAATACCTTGTTGCAATACTAATGAACATTTCATGAACTGAGTCTCTCATGTTTTGGCTATTCATTCGTTAAGCAATAACACATTTTGAAAAGGGAATTAAGAAAGAGAGGGCATGGGAGGCAATGGCCCCTTGCCTTTTCAAAGTCGAGGGATTAAAGTATGTTTTGCCCCTCCACATATGTTAAAGTATTTTTCAGCTAAAAAACAAAAAATAATTTCAGGTCCAGAATCTGCCTATTTTAAGCATACTTCTATTTGTTTTTATTTATTTTTTTTTTTTTACTTGCCACATTTTAAAGTTGCCCCCCCCCCCCACTTTCAAGATCAGTCCTACATTTATGTGGATATATGTAGTAAGCGACCTTGTAGTGGGAAATATAATTTGTCCACGAGACAGCCATCCACCAAAAACAGTTGAAATTAAACTTCTACAGGCCCCATAACTGTCTTCAAAAATGAAACGGAGTCCATACCATAACAGAAGCTGATAAAGGCCCCCCGAAATATGAAACTATTAGACATATTAACATATGACAATCCACCTAATCTATTGAAAAAATGCTGAACAAATAACAATAATTGACTTTTTAAAAACCAACCACTGGACTACAGGTTCCCTGCATGGCTTGGCACAGACACATTATGTGGCAGTTTAATCCAATTTGTGCGCGCTCAAACCTCCCCTAGTTGTGTGAAAAAAGAGCAACAAAAAAGTGTATCATTAATGTTGTACCTGGTCTTTCAGTTTCTGTGCCAGCTCAGCTTGCTCCTTCAAATGTGTTACTTCCTGTTGTCTGTGAAATAACTTGTTCTCAGATTCTTGTAATTTTTGAAATCATAAATTTCTCCAATAAAATAAACAACAAACTGTCTTTCTTTTATATTTTGTAAGAACATTCAGAAAATTTCCTTAGAAATTGCTGAGCACTATTTGTCAACTGAGTCAATTGAATCTTAATATATTAATTATTAATAACATCATGATAGATGAATTTTAAATTTTCAAGACTTGGCAAGGAATATGAATATTAAGTATCATGCCTGAATAAATACAATTACCAACAGAATGATTACGATGTAAGATTTTGTTTCTTTAAATTATTGTAATCCAATTTAAGTTATTTTTTATCACTTCAAAATGCTTAAATGATAACCTGTCAAGTGTGCAAAACTGCATGTGCCATTGATACCGTATTTGGCTGTAGATAATACGCATTTATACATAACACGCAGGGCATTTTTAGCCCCCAAAACCTAAGAAAAAGTCTATAATCTATGTCAGAGTTTGCTCGAATGGGTAAATATGTTGTGAAAGAAAAACTGTCTACCGTACTCTTATAAAATGGTGTTAATTTTGTAGATTGAAAAAAGTGCGAGTAACTTGCAATAATACTTTTAAGCAATCGCGATGTTTTTTAAGCTGCGCGGAGTTTTTAATTCTCTATGGGGATTTTACATTATAAAATTAGCCATTTGTTTGCCGGAAGTGGCCAATTGCACGCGCTAGCCCGAGACCGGGAGTATACATTGTCCATTCTGTGTAATAATAAGGTAATTTAGCTAAGATTAATTAACCTGCAAAAATGCTTAGTGGCAGACCTGAATGGAATTCAAAAAGTAATTCTTCTGATATGTATCGCAAGAGGTGGTCCGAATAAAAAATGGGCGCAATTTTTCAAATTACTTTATCTAGGTCAAACCTCAACGTTAAATTCATGTAGAGAAATTCAGGGGCAGATAATAGCATGTAAAACACTTTTGCATAGTGTAAAGCATGAACCGTTAACCGTGGGATAATTCTCTCTTTTAATTTAATTATGCCCGAAATTCCCACTCCAGAAAAGCTGGACATAGAGTATAGGATTAATCAAATGTGGAAAGGCCTCGAAATATATTGCACTTAGTAGTTGTCCCTGCCATCGGATTTGGCTTCCAGTTTCAATTTGTTTGGATTTGAGTGCGTCTTTTGCTCTGTTTGTATCTTGGACTTCCTATGTTTTGGTTCTAATGCTACTGATGATACTCCTTGAAATGTACAAATAGCATACCTAAATTCTCCATATTTATTCACACTAGTGTTGGGGTTCTGGCTTAACTTAATCCAGATTAAAATAGAAACACAGAAATCAAAAGAACATAAGTAACGTTATCAGTTATGAAGTCAGATTTAATCCACATTTGCGTTCACACTACAATTTATTCCGGATTAACTTGATCCGGCTTAACTTAATTCGAATTAATTTAATTGGGATTAAATCAAACCAAGTGTGAACACAAAGTGACTTAATCCACATTTACCTGAGTTAATCCGGATTAACTTTTGTAGTGTGCACAGGGCCCAGGTAATTACACTGAGAAGAAATGAATATGAACTTACTCTTAGTTTGATTGACCTCCTCCTGATTTTCTTTAGCATGTGTTTGTTCTTCAAGGAGTTGATCTGTTAAATAATGGAGCATGCAAAGATTATAAGTTACTGTGCAATTATAACAAGCTGTGGTCTTTCAGAGATCAAAGATCTTCAAAATTAGGGTTGCAGGAACAATATAAAGAAAGCTTTACAAATACATGTTCTAAGAATTTTGAAAGTACTCCTTTAATTCAAGGCTAATAAATTTTGTTTTTTGCATGAAATTTTGATAAGATGATTATTAAGAACAAAATAATATACAAATATCTGACAGGTAAGTATTAATTGTGTGGAAATCGACCTTCTCCTGCTGTTTGTACAGAATCCTCAGAAAAATATCATATGATGCTGGAATATTTGCAATCTCATAAAATATCTTTTATTACAACACCACAAAGAATGTTTTCTTGTGATATTTTAAATTTACAAATGTAGGTTTCTGAATGACCATAACACTTCCATTGTTAGTCATTAATTAATTGTAATTTCTACAGTCTAACTTTGATCGTTTGAAAACCTATGGTACTACCACTTTTTCAGTCTATTAACCATTTTTTTGGATTTGTTCATACTACCATTATTCAAATAATCCTATAACTTGAACAATTTTCCTTGGTCAGTTGGGTATTCAAGCTACAGGAAATTGACTGTATTTAAATTTCCAAATTTCAAGCCTTGATGAGACATTTGAAATCGCAACTATAAAAACTGTAGAAATACAATTATCACGGGCTAATAATGTAAAATACTGTTCTTCCATTTCATTATCCTTGTGCTAGCAAAGTGCAGGGATAATATTTTGCTGTTCAGCATACGTACATATGCAATGTCAAGGATATTCTCAGCAACTACTGGACACAGAAAGATGAATCTTAGTTATACTTTGGGTGGGCAGTGTGGTGAAAGTTTCAGATTTTCAATAGAATTATTCCACAAAAGTCTGGTTTAAACTGGCTTGGTTTGAGAGGAGTAAACAAAATGTTAAATTCCATAGGCTCAACATAAAACCGAGTCTGGAATGCTGGATGGCTTTTGAAAATATAAATAAATTTCTAAAAGGGTCCAACCTTTCCAAGAAAGTTTAGTTCAAATTGGATCAGAGGTCTCAGAAAAGTTAATGAAAAAGTTAAAATTACCATAGGGTCCGTGTTAAACCATGTTGGCCCATGGTGGCCATATTGGAATATGGAAACAGATTTTAAAGGGAATCGTTGAAAGATCATTCCATTAAAGTTTGGCTAAAATTTGCTAAGCAGTTTCAGGAATGAAAGACATAGGCTCCATGTATGGTGACCTATTTGGATGGGGATCAAGGAGATATTTTAAAGAGGTGACAACCATGAACAATTCCATCAAAGTTTGGTTTAAATTGACGTAGTGGTAAATTCTCATTGGGTTCTTAAACAAAGTCAAGCCAGGAAAACAGAACATTATTTTGAGAGGACTATCCCAGGATCATTACCAAAAAGTGTGGTTCCAATTGGATCAGTGGTTTCAGAGGAGTTGAAGAATTCCCATAGGCTCAATGTTAAATTAAGCACGGCCATGATGGCTATGTTCAATAGCATTTGTGAATCGGTCTCAGGAAAATGACAAAATGTTAAAATTTCTATATAGTCCAATGTTAAACAATTCAGACATTGGTGCCTTTAAAAACCAAACACAATTTTTAACGGGGACCATGCATTCCACCAATGTTTGGTTTAAATGATACCATCGTTTTCAGAGGAGTTGATGAAAATGTTTAAGTTTAAGGCAACACTGATGATGACAACTAAGACGGAGGCAATTTATGGGAAAAGCTCACATGACCCTATGGATCAAGTAAACTAGAAACATAATTCCATCAATTGGACAGAACTGAATGTGCCATTGTTAATTATTTTAATTATGTGCGTGCCATTGTTAACCATTGTTTAACACATCAGTTCAGCAGTGTGAAAATTGTAAATGAGTTAGAGAAATAAACAGAGTTGTCAATGAAACTGTTAATCAAAATAATACATTATTATGTGAAAAGTGAATATGAGTTTATTGTATATATTTATTTTCCACTTTGACTGCATACAAGTCTTTATATTCAGGTGTGTATTGGATTTTGCAATTTTTTTTTTACAAAAGAAAGTATCATTCATATACATTTACTGAATCTTATAAACATGAATACAGTGCACCCTTGTTATAACAACATTCTTTAATATTAAGGAGACCTTTCTTATCACTATTTCTATGGTGAGCATGTACCATTTTTATTTAGACTTAAGTTTAAAAGCTAAAGAAATTTTTGATTATTCCCAGATAATTAAAAATTTTAATTTTTATGTATGTAACTTAGAGAAGAATGATTCAGTAAATCAAACACACAGAAAATTTTGAACATCTCAAATGCCAAGTTATACAATGCATTATTTTTTAAAGATATCAGAATGTCTGTCTTAAACTTTTCCATAATGTTACTTTCTGCAATATCAGTGGGCTTAAAATATATGATGTTTGGTTTGATATTAAAAATATTTTTAGTTGTAATAATTCAAACCACATGCACCCCAAAAACATTTGACCACCATACCTCGTAGATCTAATATCTGTTGTTTCACTTCTTTTGTTGTAGTTTCTGCCCTTTTGAGTTGTTCTGGAATATATCAAACAGAAATTATTAAATAAGAAAATATAATTGTCTCTCTTGTACATGGTCACTCCCATCTGAGGCTAACCTCTCTATATGTGGTCAAATAGTCTGTATTGGGCTACCAGGTTGCCAAGCAAATTGTTAAAATTTTTGATGTGCCTATCTTTTCTTACCAATATGAAGCCATCCTGATTGATAAATATACTTAATCAAACTTGAAAACCAGTTTATAACTGCTTTTACCTATTGCTTAGACAGAGCAGAGTTGATTTGTAACATAAAAATACTGCAAACAGAAGAAACATATTTCTGAATTTTACAATTTTATTTATGATCCTATAAACAGCTGATGAGGAGAGTATGAAGTACATGCAACAGTATCTGAGAATCTTGCAAAAGTTTTTGCCCTTGCCCATTAGTTTTATCCATTGTATATACCCCTTCATTCAATAACCATCTCTGTTATGAGGACTTACTGACTGTAGAAGGGAGTTGTTAGAGAAACTGAGACTCATAGCCATACACAGTAGAATTTTGAAAATCCCATACTATGCTTCATTACCGAGTATTTGGGGCATTCATATCAACTAGTTTCACAAAAGATGTAACAATTATCTATATATAATGTATATATGATAAAGAGAGTTGTACAATTTGAAGTTATTAATCTAATCTTTGAAGTTTCTGCTATATTCGTGAACAGAAACGAAGCAATTCCTTAATATGTACCAGCTAACAAGTTGAACCAGCAAAAATATGTTTAATAACTTGAATGGACAACCAAATTTGGTTTGAGGAAAGAATGATACATTATTGTACTCCTCTCAAAGTAAATTATACCTTGTAGGTCGACCACCATCTCTGACTTTTCATCTGCATTTTTCTGGACTTCTGTCAGTTTGGACTTGAGAAGTACGGCATCATCTGCACTTTTCTGTACTCGGATTCTTGTTTCTTCTAATTCGTCTATAAGTATAAGTTTAAAAATATTAGCAACATAGATTGTTTTTTATAAAACTTACAATGGTTTACTACTCATTTGGATTATTTTATCATTCCAATTATTCTATTTTTAACTGGTTCACGAGGGCAAGCATGAAAACCAGTTTTACCTGAACCTGGATTTTCAATTTTTGCTGTGAAA
Organism: Geukensia demissa; assembly: GCA_034783895.1. Taxonomy (NCBI): domain Eukaryota; kingdom Metazoa; phylum Mollusca; class Bivalvia; order Mytilida; family Mytilidae; genus Geukensia; species Geukensia demissa. Next base: position 1,569 of record JARWCS010368329.1, on the reverse strand, counting down.
TCTAATTTTTTGTTACACCAAGATTATTGGATCTATAAGGATTACATATTGTACTTAAACCAATGTTTGATATGTATTACCAGCTGTCAACAATGATTCACTCTACATGGTATTAATGCATGTACATGTATGGCTACCTACAATTTGTATTGATTATAAGTAGATAAATCTGCACCTATTAGCCTGAAGTAAAAAATCTTGTTCATATAATAGGGTGTGCATATAAAATGTACTACTAAGTTATAGCTGTCTGGTCATACTTATTAATTTATATATCTAGGTATTAAGTTCACTACAAAAGGTCATAAAACCAGGTGTGATAATTAGGCCAAATTTAAAATCAAAATATTGACAATTTCAATATCAACTTATTTATAGTCTATTAGTTTGATGTAGGATTTTAGAAATCTTATAGAACTGTCCAATTAAAACTTTCTAAAAATAAATATGCTCTTTGTGGACACATTCCATCAACTTTTTAATTGTTAGGTGTAAATAGAAATTGGTGTTAAAATTCCAATTTTTCTATGGAAGATCAAATATGAACTAATACTATACTTTATTGAAGCACAGTACAAAGTAAATTTAAACTCTGAAATTTTTATTGTAACTACTAAAAATATATCAACTGATCAAATAATGTATCTGTCTATTTTCAGCTGACAGTTGCAAACTTCTTTATTTGTATATTGTTTATTTGAAGCCTGAAAGTAAAACTTGTAAACCTTTTATTTTCCTGTTACAATCATTGTTTATGTGGATATACATCTTTGCAATTTCCGGTTCAGTAAACCCCTAGCCCATCTTTTTAAAAACTGATACATTTTTAGCATTTAAATATAAAAGGTTTTGTGGTTACATCATATTCAACTCTCTTAAGTTTTTTACACATTTTAAAAGACACACCCTGGTCAGAAATAGGTAGTCTTTAAGATGAACTGGTGCATTTTATTTAAATAAAAAAATTATATTTCTGCATTACAAATAAGCACAGGTAAATATTAACAATGAATGCATTTACTAGTTTTTTTTTATACCTAAATTATTGAATTCAGGATTTCAAGTAAACGAATCAAATAATAAATAACAAACAATTAATACTATAATGAAATATTGTAAATTTTTACATTGAAAATATCTCCCACAGTTTATTCATTAGGCCGACTGTCCTCATTTATAATTAAGATGCCAGATCAAACTATACAAAGTTGGTGTGACAAAATCAGATTTTTCACTTTACATATAGGATTATTAGGGATTGAAGCAGTCTCCTGCATCACCTATTCTCCTACAAATTAAGAGAAGTATTTCTAAAAATATTTAAGGTATATCTTTATAGGTTTCAAATTTGGAAATAAAGTACATTTTTTATAGAAAATTATTTTTAAAAACAGACAAAATGTGCCCACGGGATATGGATGCCCCTGTCACAACAATCAACAGAGGTGCTTCGCATGAGTAGCATTATACGACCCACAGCATGTTGAAATGAGAAAGGTGAACAAAAGACCCTTTGGGTAATTGTGGACACAGTATTTTGTTGGACACAATAATGTGCTGGACACAGTA
>JARWCS010368328.1:0-18254 GCA_034783895.1 Geukensia demissa | reverse complement strand
CCTTTTTGTATTTGAATGATAGAGGTTATACCCCGTGATTATAAAGTAAATCACATTCATCTACTATAGAATAGATTCATGCATTTAAGTTATCATAAACATACATTGCCCCCGAGGGCGGCCGGGGTATAGAAATAGGCGGTTCGGTGATTCCGCCTGAAGGTAGAACTCCTCCTAAAGGGGCGTCCGTTGGTTGGGCGGGATGCTCAACCCGCCTCGGACGGGAACATTACCGCCGTGCCCCGTGTTGGGAAAATGTCACGCTCTCAGCCGTTAAAGATCCATCATAAGCCGTCCGTAGTTGACCAGTTGCTTAAGGCTAAATCTCCCGCCCCCTACACAAACAGTCCCAATTTGGCATCATATGGCTACTAAATTTCCTGGCTAGCCCTTTATGATTTATTGTTTGATAACTTGTTCTCGTCCTGAATATGCATGAAATATTTTCCACTGGACGTTAAACAACAGTCAATCAATAAATCAATAAACATATATTATTTCGAAAATTGCCGAACTTTCATTTATATTCAACAATGATTTTCGTAAAATCGCACTTTAAAAGATTTTGCCGGATTCTTCACTCGAGGGTGTCAGAGTTAATCGTTACATGCTGCCATGTGTTAAGAGTAAAATGTCACATTTCTATAACAAATGAAATGTTCGTTTTAACGTGTTAAGAGTAAAATGTCACATTTCTATAACAAATGAAATGTTCGTTTTAACGTATAAATTTGCATAAAGTATCATAATATATATTACAAATCAAAGTCAGTTGTATCTATTATGCTAGTGTTTACTATCACTGTCCAAACCCAAAGAAAGTTTCCTAACGGATTTTTACTGGCATCTCGGTTCACTCTCGAAAAACGTAAATAAATTCGTGCATTTTGTCCTCGTTTTACTATTTTCGTAAAATACAATTATTTTCCTTTTTAATGGTGTATAACACGCCTACCTTTGCAGTCAATCGACAGAGCTATTTGTTATTCCCACACAATAGACAAAATAAGAATCTCACAATCATCTGTCACATTTGAGTAGAGATAAGCTACTACAGTTGTGTTGTCTGTGGCTATCACTAGAGATTTCTCTACTTTTGCAAACAGAGCTAAGAGGACAGCTTTCATCTCTAGCACATTGATGTGTTCCATCTGTTGTGGTTGAGTTTAAGATACAGTTTTGTCCTTCGAGAAAAGTTCCTCAACCTAGATCAGAGGCATCGGTATAAAGAGTCGATTCTGGAGAGATTAGAGTTCAGGAAACTCATTTGAGAACATTCTTACAGGGTCCGAGGGTAACCACCACTGAAACTGAGGAATCACTGACTGATGAATTGGAATTAAATCTTCCTAATCATTAGTAGAAGGAATCCAGAACTGATGGCGATATAATTGAAGAGGACGAATATGTAGACGTCCCAAAGATATGACACCTGCTAAGGAGTTCATGAGACCCAGAAGTTGTAGAAAAGGCGAACTGTGACGGACTTCTGTGAAAACAGGCGGATATTCTGGCCGAGGAGGAATAATTGCTTTTATATGCTGGAAACGCTAGACCTAGATCTGTTCTGTAATGTTCCCACAGAAAAACAAAATCCCGAGAAGGGCCTATTATGAATTTTTCACACGAAGCTAGAAAACCAAACTGCAGAAGTAGATTCATCGCAGTTCGAGTACCAGACCAAAAAGCCACTGGACTGAATTGCCTAAAGAATGAAGATAACCTATAGCTGGCTGCATAACCTTGGTAAAAACCAAGGGCTTATAGCAAGGCCAAAATTGCAGAGCTTTGAACTGCACTAGGGAGTTCTCTACTTTTGCATTTTTATTGAAATGTTATAGAGCTAAGATGACAGCTTTCACCTCTTTGATCTTTCAACTAGAAAACATGACTGTTCCAAAAGAACATGTACTTCCTGTAGAGAAATTGGGACATGAAATAAGCGCCCGAAAGATCCACTGAAGTTGTCTAAATAAATGGAAGAATCGAAGATCTTATTGGCCTGTTAAATTGTGTAAATACTAGAAACGTGTTCAGAATATACCATAACATGTCTCATTCCATCTGTTTTCGTAGGAACAAGAAACAGGCGACAATAATAAATTTATCAAATTTTCCTCGTAGAAAATTCTCCTTTGTGCAAGTTTTCACCTTTCCTTTATTTGGCTGACGTTTTTTTTTATATTTTTTATATTTTTCATGCTGCACACCATGGACCAAGGGTTTTATTGTGCTGCATAAAAAATATAACAAAAAATAACAAAAACGTCCAAATAAAACAAAGAAGATAAGGAAAGGTGAAAACTTGCACAAAGGACACAGAATTTTCGGTCTAGATTCAGAAGAGAATGAGAGACTCTCTCTTTGAATAGAAATGAAGAGACCCCTCAGAAAGAACCTGAACTCTCGCACTGTCCTTTGGCAAAGAAAAGGGAATCGAAACCAGAGGTAGTGGATGTAAAGATTTGAACTGAAGTGATAATTCCTTCGCATTACTGACAACACCATGGGAGTAAGTATATTACTCCCAGCAACACCCTAGTGTCGGTGTCGGTGGTGATCTCTGAAAAGGGATAATCTTCCTCCTAGTGGAATTGTAGGAAAAGGATCCGTGAACAGTTCGTCCCATTGGAGGTGTCAGTACCATAGAGAGGGCAACGATCTAGGGACAAGAAGACTTCTGAGAGCTCTAAAACTAGGCGATTTATTAGACGACTGAGGAGCAACGGAAGTCGTAGATGATTTAGATTTCGTAAAAATCTTCCTTCTTTTATTGAAGGAAGGACCAGTTTGCACAGAGCTGATAGTAACCGCGACCTCTTACTTACATGTACCTTTGGAAACCTGGAGATTTACCTCAACAGGGGGATTTTTACCGATAGCCTCCTAAACTTGCTAAAAGGACAGTCAAATGATCTTGTCAGTTTGAGATTTCAAAATACAGTCCTTTAAATTTTACTTAACTACAACTTTCTCTAAAATCTCAGAACATTTAGTTAATGTAAAATTAGCAAGGGTACCCATCAATAAAAGCTTGGAAGCACCAAGACAACGATCCAACTGAAGGAGGAAGGACTTGGTCTCTGAGAAATGTTCACTGTCTTGACCCTGAAGAAGGAAACTAAACAGAAGACAGGTGATGTACCCAAGAACCAGGAACCTAGGAAGCGACCCGTAACATGTTCCTAGCTATAGACAAACTATCAGTTTTGAGTTTTAAAAGTTTAGCGATGAAAGGTGGGGATACCCTGGAAAAGACAAATAAGCATTAACCTTCTACTGGGACCAAACCAAAAGAAGCTTGAAAGGTTGAAGCAAGACGCTTGGGTTTGGGAGAATACATAGGAAAAAGGAACCTTTGCTGCATCTCTCGTGACAACTCGGGACCTCAAATGCCCCTTAGAGGGAGTGGCATCATGTTAAAGGTTCTATAGGAGACACATTGTCAACTGAGTGATCTATTCTATTCTGCATGTACTGATGAGCTACTCCTAAAAGTTCAAGGAGGAAAAGGAAAGTCATTTTCCTCTTGATGAAGGAATTCCCCTTCTTGACTACCAGTAGCAGTAGGAATATGATCATTCTCTCCATCCGTTCCCTAATGCTGTCAAACAGGCGAAGAAATAGAGGAGGCAGTAGTCTGTGGAAGAGATTTTAACACGGAAAGCCAGTTTGACAAGGAAACCAAATCAAACTAGAAAGACTTCTTGAACTGGGATAAGGTGTCCTTAAAGTCTTTAAGGAAATCCTGCTGAGCTTCAGTTTCTGAAGAAGCCCGGTCATTTGGAACCCTACCATAACCTCCAATTGGCAGATACATAAGAGGAGACCAGAAATTTGAAAAAGAATTCTGACCTGGATACTGCCCATAAAAATAGGGTTGAATGCTAGGTGTAACTTTTCTGTTGTATATGATGCAATAGGGGTCACTCAGAATTTGATGGTAACATATTTATTGTAATAAATGTCTTCATGGTCACCACAACTCAATTTAGTTAAAAACTTAAACCTATTGAATTTTGGTCAAATGACTCCTTCAAATTATGATCCTAAGATGGCCATCAACCAAAATTGTAATTTTTGTGCCAATCAATAATTAAAAATGACTGCCATGACCTGACAAAGTTTATCATTAGATCATATAGAAGTTTGGGTCAGAGCCCCCTTTAATCAAAAACTGTCTTGCTAAGGCCATTGACCTAAATTATAACATTTGTGTACATTAAAGACCTTATGGATGTTTTAATATGCTATCTTTCAATTCTTGATAACCATTCTTATGATCATAATGCCATTCCATGGCTTAAAGGAGTGAGTGATATAGACACTCTAGAGCCTCTGGTTAGTCGTTCTAAACAATACGAGAGTGTCTAAGTATGCATATTTTCTTACTTTTGGATGTTACCAGCATGCATATGCTTAGAATAAACTGTATGGTATTCAAACAGTTGCAGATGAGATTTTATTGTCACAAATTGAGTTTAATACGAAATGCTTCAGTTTTATTTGAAAAGTTGCTGACTTGAATCTAAGATTGTACTGTAAAAAATATCTGATATTTGCCACTGTAAAATCTTTCACTGACATCTGCAACTTTTCAAATACATGTGTAATACATTTATCTCCATTCTACTGCAGCCATTTTAAAATGCTTTAAAGTATAGATTTTAAAAGTTGCAATACATGGTCTACCAATTCGTCAAAGTTTGATTGTTGATTTTATGCAGGTTAAGATCCCATAAAAAATATGTTACATTAAGTTGCATAGGAATTTTATATCCAAGCAGGATCAGATTATTTAATGAAGGCATTTGCTTTATTGACATTAGGTCAAGTGTAGTATTTCATTCATAAATGGAAACTAGAAAGTGAGACAAAGAATATAATTCTTTGCTCTAAAAAAGTCAAAACAACATAAACAAATTTTTCATATTTGTCACAATTTTATATAGCTTTAGGCAAAAATACTTGCACCATAAAATACATAATATATGTGTATAAAGTATACTTTTTAGCAACCGGTTCCCTTTTTCTATTGACAAAAAATGATTTGTGTCAAGTTCACGAAAAATCTACTGATACATTCATCATTATAAGAAAATTATTTAAATACTATAATTTTTTAACGTAAAATAAGACATTTTTCTTTAAAATAATGCTTATCCCATTATAAGTTTATGAGGGAAAATGCAAATTCGACCTACAGTCTACATCGACTTATAGTTAAAAAATACAGTAATAATGTTACAGATTTAAATTCCTTCTACCTGTTAGGTTCTTTAGACAGGGATGTATGTAACAGTTATATATGTACCTGCTTTAGATAATAACTATGAAACAAAAATTAAAAAAGTAACAAAACAATAAGTTGTGATAGCTGTATGCAATTTTCCAGATCTGGGTGTATTATAATTGTTAAATATTAGGTAGGTGTGGCATGAGTTTACCTTGATGATTTTAATTGTGGAAATTAAAGTTTTTTTTTGCAGGAAACAAAAAAAAAAAAAAGATTTTTGAAAAATTTGAGAAAATATTATGGTCTTGATTGTAAAACTACAGGAGGCAGTTTACAACATCGAACATCCATGTACTTAAATAATGCCCTGCAGCAAAATGATCAAATAACTAATATTGCACTCAATGTTCAGCAACAGGGTAGTATGATAAACCATATCAGAACCAATGTATAATTTCTTCTAGTGAAACAAAGCATTTCAAAATATAACAGAAATCTTACATACATGAGATATGTAGTTAAACAATTACATGCAAAAAAATGGGCTCAATTAATCATCTTATTTTTAGATGTGTACTGTAAATGAATTACACATATTATTATGAGGTATGTATTACTACAAGGTTTATAATTTTTTATCTCTGGAATACTTAACTATTCTGACATATACTGTAAATTCAGAAATTAATGTGAAGTTTTTTATTGTTATGAATATTGCGACTGAGTGCTAATTGCAAGAACTAGAACTCGCATTCTTAAATTCGTTAACGATATTTGCACACAGATTTTTTTTTTTAAATCGCAATGATTTATCTTGTATTTTGAAGTAAAGCTTCAAAATTGCAATAATAAATGAATGCAATAATTTTGGAAAATCACAATATTCATTTTTGCATCAAGAGGTCACCTTTGGGAAGAATAGAGAAGTGACCATTTTATGATAAGTGACCTCTTAATTAAGTTCATTCATGTAAAGACCAAGCCTTTTGTCCAATCTCTTTGTTTAAATGATATTTTTATTATATTCTAAGTAGAAAGTATTCTGAATTGAACATTTTAAATTCATGACAAAATTTAAACAACACGGAATGGGAAAGGTAGCCTTTAAATTCAAGTGGCTGTTTAATAGAGGTGACTACTAAGGCAAGAATGACCATACAAGCTTGACTCATATAATAAAAGCCATAGTGCACTTGAAAATTATCAAAATATATTTGATGTGTAAAGTAACAATTCTGTGAATGGGCAGGAGAAATGTCTCATTAATTCATGTTTTAAAAATTAATTTCCATGTCACTTTAAAAATCTTAATAATACACAATAATGACAGCTTTTTAACCAATCTGTAACATTAGCATTTAGGTTAGAAATTAACAGTAAACCACCTTTAATATACCAACATAATTATAAAAATACTGAAGCACAATTCGCATTTTGTTTACTTTATAATATAAATAAATTAAATAATAATAAGCACTATCATGTAAACAGTCTGTGTATTTTCTGTAGTTGGTCTGATGTCACATGTAGGGGTATATGTTCTCCATCGCCACCTTTCACAGGAATGGAGATCTTAGCCACTAATACACTGTCACCACTTTTCTCATGTAACATCTGTTATAAAATAAAAAATTAACAAACTTATTTTTGTATTAGTTATTTAAATGATATACATTTGCATTCAAATAAGGTATATACAATATTTTAGAATTTATAAATGCTTTTAATCAGGTATTTTCCAAAAAATGTTCTTTTCTCTTCCTTGTGGACTGTACATTATAATCATATAAATAATCAGAAAATCTGTCAGATGTAAGCCAGAGCTTATTACTTAGACAGCCTCTTTGGTCTAAGTAAAATGAAAATGGGAAAATATTTCACATGAAAGAAAGAGAAGCAGGCAAAGTTAGTATTGACAAAATAAACATTAAGATTACATAACTGTATCTTGATGAGATTGATTGAATAGCCATTAAAAGTATAAACATTTTACCTATAGCAGTATAAACACATTTTCATGTTTTAAATATCTGAAATATATATCCACTCAAATTTAATTCATTTCTACCTTGGCAAACTGTGGAGTTGGAAATGTAGAGAAGTCTGCTCTGACTTGACCTCCTGGCCTGTTGGCAGCCTGAACTGTTGTTATATTGGCTTGTAGCTGGAACATAGAAAGTCAAACATTTATAAGATCACTAATATCATAATAAGTATAACAAAATTATTCAAAAGTAACTTATAGTAAACCAGATTTCAGCTCAACAACTTTACATTTTATACTTTACATATTTTTTTTGCCTAAAGAAATTGTTCTTTTTATGCTAAGGTAAGTCTAAAATTAAGTCTTAAACATCTTGATAATGAATCTTCTTAACAGCTGACATCTCTGAAAATGAGACAATTTTTTTATGTATATACTGCAAACAGTTTTTTTTCAGTCACCTGTTTCCCAGATTGATGGATTTCACATTGATTGTGTTTATAAAATCTGTATCAAATATCTACAATTTTGGTAATTGTGATGTATAATATAATAGGCAATGAAATCAACAAAAAATTCTAAAACACAATTTGCAATGATTTTCTCTGTAAAATAAAATTATGTTGGGTCTCTATGGATATTATTAACTGTTAAAACTTATAACTGGTGTTTTGTGGTCAATAGTCTCTACAGGGACCAATGAATGATACAAGATATAAATGTGGACAATTTCAAAACGGCCTTCACATTAAGTCAAACGTTTCTTACAGGTCTTCTCTAGCCTGGCTCTAGGATTCCTATTTCCTGTTACCCAGGACAAAGCAAATTTAGCCTATGTATATTTTCAAAGTCTTTTATTTTCATTTCAATATAGGTCAAGTGAGTTCTGGTGACAAAATGACTTAGGAAAAGTAAAACTTCAAAAAAATCTTAAGTACTGTCTAGTAAGTGTAGGCCATCTTTGTCATGTCACATCTTTTTACATTTTACCATAAATGGACCTCTTTTAAGAGGTTACCAGTTCTTTTAAATGACTTTTTCTTTATCTCAAATGTGACCTCTTAATACAAGTTTGAGTGTAGAGGGTGGTTTCTAACAAAGGTTTCCCTCTAAGGGACTTTAGATGTTTGTTGATTACATGGGCATACCTTTTTGTCAAAATAATAACTTAGAAAAACATAAACTCTTTAAAGAAAATAGTAATTCCAAATCCGTAAAAAACCCTAAATAAAATAATAAAAACATTACTTTTTTACATTGTTATATTCACTTGTCAAAGTTCTGATTTATAATATAGATATACAGTTTATTCAAGAAATAATTCATGGAAGCCATAATTTGTTGATGATTTTAACATCCGCTGGAGTTGTTTTCACATTTATTTTTATCCGAGTGTTAGTGAGGGTAAAATTTGTGAAAACAATGACAGACCATGTTAAAATAGAACAAATAATGGCTGCCATGAATTATTTCGATTCTAATATTGTAAATAGGTAAATATTAAGAAAATGTCGTTTGCATATACACTGTGCATAAAATTCATTGTGACTCTCGATTTCTGTGCTCAAAACATAATTTGAAGTCATTGGGCGTGCAAGTCATAATTTATTGAAGATTTTACTATGGGTAGATCCTGTTGATGTTTTCAGCAACCCATACAGAATTATTTGTCATATGCCTATTCCAGTTTTAAAAGTTCCTTAAATAGATACTTAAGGTCATACCTCTTGCATTTTCTTTTCCATTAATGTGAGTAATGTAGTCCTAGCTATTAAGTCTTTTACAGGATCTATACTTTGTGAGGCTGGTTCTAAACCTACAATTACAATATGGTATATCAAAGAAAAAATTGACAAGAAGTTATCGATTGTAAATGCCCCTAAAAAGATAGACATTAATCAAAGTATAAATGGGGCTAATAGTTGTCCACTTGAAAAACATTTTACATGTTTTTCAATAAAGGCATATTTATTAAAAAAATATTACGACTGCATAAAATTGATTTTACCATTCACTGCAATGAAATTATGGTAACAAGTCAATATGTGTCCTTCACCAATGATCTGTTTATGAGATGGAATTTTTTGACATTGACAGAAAAGATGTGAAAAGTGGACAGATGAATGGAAATAGCTTGCTGGTTGATGAAGCTTGAAACATTTGATCTTAAAACTGGCACTTCAAACCCTGACAATCTCACATTCTAAACTTTACTGCTATCAATAGTATAATGTTCAGGGTTTATATATGTATGTATTAAATATACGTACCAGGCTTGCGTTTGGTAATGTCGACAACTCTCGGGTGTGAACACAGACTGTTAACCTCCTAAAACAATCATAATATATTTATACACCATATAAAAGGCTATAAACATTTGATTAATATATCTGAGTCAAGGTACGTACTATCAACATTTCAAACTGTAGAATAGTCAATGACAAATTAAGATATTTGGACCATAATTAAGCACATGATTATTTATTACTAATGTTCTAGAAGAATCTTAAGTAATAACATTGGAAAAGATCGGGAAACTTCGGAAGTACAAGTACAAGTAATTTTAAATCCAAAAAGTTGCTTTTTTAACTCATGATTTCTTAAAAACCACTCATGACAGAATTATTTCAGGACTATAAGAATAAACTGTTGTTATATTTCTTTTTTTATTTATGTAAGTATAACCATTTACCAAAAATAGCTGAAATGCTTGAAAATTGATTTTTTTCTTTTGATAAGAACACTACTTTTCTACACTAAACCATTTTTCTAAATATTACAGCATTTTCCTGATTCTGTACAAATTGCAAAAAATTCAATACCTTTTGCAGTTCAGAAGTTTGTTTGACTAGTTTCTTCAGGTCAGCTGCACCAGGGAACCCATCTGGAATCTCTCTAGGTTTATCAGGTTCTTTATGCCTGGACATCCAAGGGGCTCGCTTTGGTACTCTCAATGGTGGCAATTTGGCCATTTTGTCCTTAAAAATAACCACATATCTTGCTTTGGCATATCATTACCTTGTTTTAAATATATTATGGATGACAGGAATGGATGGAAACACATTTATTCCTGTTTAAAGGCCATAAACAAGGTTGCTTTGTTTTAAGTGGCAGATTGCAAACATAATTTATAAGTGGAAATCATGGAGACATTCCAACAAAGTTTATCCCTGCTTTTGTTGTTTCAGAGTTATAAAAATGAACAATAATTGCAAAGTGATAGAAGTAATGCACTTGACCCTCTGATTCATTTAATTTAAAAATGTACAAAAGGACAACCTTTATTTATACAGTTTTATTAGCACTTTTCTGTAACACGAAATTCCTTGTTATGAATTATTTACCTTCATTTGGTCTGCCTGTAATCTTATATTTTCATTCTTGGTAAACTTCAATGCTTCTTTCAATGTAATGACCTGAAAAATAGTTTTCATCAAATTATAAAAAAGGTCACAAACAACTGTGAGAACAGGTTAGGAAATACACAGTACCATAACAAGAGGCCCATAAAGCCCTGAATTGCTTATTATAATGTAATTCACAAAGGATCATGTTCTTAGTTCAGCTATTGCAATCATATTGGTTTGAAAGTGGGTAAAGGAATGAGCATTTAAAAGAGGACCATTCATCAATGTTGGTCCCATTTAAAAAAAAACATCCAATATTTGTCTTGAACTAAGTTCATTAAAGAGGCTTCTTGAATTGCTAGGAATACCATAAGATAAAATGTCAGGATGTGGCAATCTTGAATGACTGATCAGCAAATGATTCCTAAAATTGGTAGAGGAACATTCCCTCCAAGTTTGGTTCCAATCCAACAAGCAGTTCCTGAGCAGAAGATTGGAATTTGACGATGAGGTGTATGATGACAGACCTGAAGTGTTGTCAGTGAGCTAAAATGTATTTTTATTTGCATATTTCCTTCAAAGTAACAAGCTAAAGTAATCACAACCTATTTCTTTAACATTATAATACCTGTTGTTGAAGGACAGGTGATTCCTGTAATGTGGTAGCCATACCTCCAACTGGTGATTGTGGACTGGTAGCTAAAAAAAGCAAATTAGAAATCATTATGAAGCCTTATTCATGTATTCCTGAAAATTGTACAATTTACAACAAACAATATCCTAATTCTGCAGGAATAGTTTTTTTCCTGGACATTATGGTTTATGCACAATGCGAACTGAACATTTTATCATACATGGCATCTCTATTTGCCATAATCATACATACAGTAAAAGACGAGGCCACCAGCATAGATGATGTGAGAAATAGTTAGTACAAATGCAACAATTTGCCATAATATTGTCTAAACATTATTTAGGAACCACATTCACTCAACTGTCTACAGTATACAATACTCTTGCCAAAAGTAAATTTTTGTATTTGTAGAATCCTGAATGGAAAACTTTAACCTTCTTTTATGAAAAGATCATGTATATCTATATCTATCATACTGACTCACTCAATGTTTTCAAAAATGATATCTTAAAAAAACTTTATTAAACAATTAGAATTTCAGTCAAAGCTACATTTTTTTTTCATTTCAGGTACTATTATTGAATTACCTGAAGCTTGTCTAGAGATGCCCTCAAGTAGAGTTTTCTTTGATAAAACTTTCAACCTTTCCTTCAGTTCATATTTCTCTTGTTCAAGAGCATCAATATCTGCTTGTAATGAATCCAAGGTCTCCTCATACTGTCTGTAATGACAAAATAGGCACAGGATTTGATATATTTTTTATACTTGGGATTGGGCCTGTCTCAAAAAAGATGAGTCACCTGCATCCAACATAGAAATCTATTTGTTAAAAACAAACAAGAGAGATGAAGAAAACTTCCACTTCCTTGAGAAAACCCAGTTAAATTGACTGATTGGATGGTGCTTTACGTTCAGCGGCAAATATTTGATGCATATTAATGATACCGGAAAGTGATGATGAATTAACCCTGCTTTTTACTAGACTGACACTCTGAGCCAGATTTTAAATGTGCTAGCTCACAAAAGCAACAGTCCGCAGGAAGACATGCCACTTTACCCAGATAAACTATTCTGACTCTGGGCCAAACAATCTTTTCTCTTATTCCTAAATGCTGCATGCTTAGCGGAGAAACAGCAAATACTAATTTTAATGTCTTTGGTTTGACTTTGCCGTGGATCGAACCCTCAACCTCCCACACTAACCATTACACCACTGAGGCGGTCGAAAACCCAGTTGAAGTTTTATTGGATACCATTGAAGAATAAAGGAGTTTGTGTCCTGCTATAACATTGTTTAAGTGTGGAAAACTCCAGAAATCAGTTTATTAAAGCGCAATTAATATTCTATAGAAACATTTACCGGTAGGAATGTTTGGTTGGATTCCACTGGGGAATGTAGGTGGAGTTATGGATGTAGGTGGAGTTATTGATATTGATATTGATCTCCATCTGAAATAACACTTAATACTTGTTAGTATAGGAATCACAACAAAATCAATAAGATAAAAATAAAAAATGTAAGGTGAATAATTTTAAAGAAGTACCTGTGGTAGTTCTTTTTTTTTTGGATTCCATAGAGAAGTGTCAAAAAAGCTGAGGAAAGATATGTGATCCAATAGTCAACACTGAAACCCCATCCCCCTGCTTATGTCAGAGAAACCCTAGAAATTTACTTGACAGAATTAACAATAGTGGGTGAAAACTTCACTTGCTGAAAAAGAATCTGTGAGTTTTTGGCTTAATGTAAAAGATGTATATGTTCCCTAAAATGACAACACTGAAAACCCTTGTTTAAGTATGAGAAACTCCATAAATTAATTTGATCAAAATTTAAAATACAAGGTGCACAACTAGAATAATCATAGCAAATTTGGAAGGACACAAGAAAACTAAAAGAGATCCCTATGTGTTGACCCTTATATGCTAAACTTAGCAACAACCACTGGCACAAGAAGAAATATCGCTCTGTAGCAGTATAACAATTACATGCATAATATACAAGAAATCGTATAAAGTTTTTGCAGCTTCAATTTATTCAGTCAGAAATTTAATATATACATGCCAACCCCTTTTGATCCAAATATGGTACAGGGTCTAATGGGGATTGTCCCTACAAAATTTTGAACAAAAAGGTACAAAATGGTGCACTCTGAGAGCATTTTGGGTCATTTAAAATTTGTTATTTTATATGAAAAAAATCTAGTGTCTTTCATGTTTCTGTGTTTGTGTTTTCATAAACCAAGACAAACATATACATTTCACAACCACACTTTATTTAATTTACATTTCACAACCACACTTTATTTAATTTCATATAAACGAGCCAAATAAGCACACCATTAACTTTTCCATAACAGCTGAGAATAGAATGCTTTCATTGTTTTTTAACCTTTATACTTAACCAATGGGCATGATTCTTACAAGACTATCATTCCCTACTTGTCAGACATCAATTAGACCAGTTTGAGAAGGGACATGTTTATTTTTTTCCATCAACAAAATACAGATTTTTAAGATTTGAATTTTCATGTTGCAATGTTTTACCAAAGCGATAGCATATTATGTAAAATTGATTAGACAGTAGAATGGGCTAAAAAACAGAAGAATAACTCATCAAATGGAATGGTTGTCAGGTATGTTAATATATGAAGTTATGTTTGTAGGTTTGGTGATAATTGTTCCTGTGTCAGTGCAGTTCAAGAGAAAACTATTTTGTAATATCTTATTTACCATATAAAGAGTTTCTCTTTAAACTTTGCCATCTGCTTATTTTGCATATTTGCAAAGTCAGACCAATAATATCATGATTCATGTTTGTTAAGCATTTGGATCATTTACATTCATTGTGTCATTGTAATTGGCATGCCTGTTGTTAGATGAAATGTTAATTTCAATTTATAAAAGAATTTCCAACGATAAATGACTTATCATACTTTTCTTTCTTTTTATATTGTGCTTGTAAATCATCCATCTTTCTCTGCATCTGGTCGATTCGATCATCACTGTCCCTAGTGGCATTCTCAACCTTCTTCTCTAACAACCCCAGTCTCACTTGCTGGCTACTTAGTTCTTCTTGCTGTAAATCACAATTTATACATTAGTTCATGTACCATTATTTCTTGAATGATAGACCAAAACAAGAAGTGATAGCTCAGTGTAAACATAATTTTCTTATGGCCATTTTCATAAGTCTGGTACCACTCTTATTTTACTTTTACCTTGCATGGTATATTGATTGTCTAGGGTATTTATTTGCTATCTGACCTTGAAAGTAGAAAGGTGAAACTCTCTATGCATATCATGGCGGTTGGTCAAGTTTGGTAGTAGCTAAATCACATGACTATAGATGTTAATTTCCAATAGGTGTTACCAAACTGAGAAAGTACAAATGACATTTTTACCTTTTTTGAAAATAAACCAATGCCCTCTGCATGAAATGAAAATTGTGGGAAGTAATATGAACACTGACGCAGAGTTAAGGAGCTTGTAGATGATTAAATGAAAGATTTTTTGCCCTAGCATTGGAGATAATGGAACTTGCTTATGTTAGTTTAATGTTATTTTTGGAATAAAATTTCATTGTTTCATAGAATTTTAAGATTTGGGTTTGTGGCTTGTGACCCGATTAAAATTGAAACGTAGAAATCAAAAGACCACAAGTAATTTTACTAATTATGACGTCAGATTTAATCCACATTTTGCATTCACACTACAATTTAATCTGGATTAACTTAATGCAGGTTAAGTTGATCCAGATTAAATAAATATAATGATAACGCAATGCAACTTAATCCAAATTTACCGGAGTTAATCCAGATTAACTTTTGTAGTGTGAACAGGCCCTAAGATTATAGAACAAAATGTAACACCAACAAAGTTTGGGTTTTATGGCTTTTTGAGTAGATTCCCACGGGCGAAGATCAAAAGAAATGTGAAGAGGTCAAGAGTGATGTTTCAGTAAGTACTTCTAGTGTTGTCTCCTATTTTTTGGAGCTAGTGCTTTTAGAAGTTAAATAATTGTCAGGTTTGAAAAAAAAAACAGAAATTTTTCTTTTTAATCTTGAAATAAAATAATAAAAGTGTGACAAAAGCAGAAGTTGGATGCCACCAAAGAATTGCAGTGCAGACACAACTGTTTCACTGAGTGAAATTTTATTGTGACAACTGCCAGGACTGTTAATATGCTTAGAAAAATATCATATAACTAGATTTTTCATCAGATGTTACAATTCTTCTTTGGCTGACTGGTTGATCTTTTGTTGGATTTTTTTATGGGAAAAATTAAGCTTGATGGGCCCATGTGCTTGTATTGCAAATTATTTTTAGAAATTATTCATAAACAAGTAGAATTTTTCATGAAAATGATGTAAAGTGTCTTGACTACAAAGTGCAGAATGCTTCTGAAAAAAATCTGTCCTTTACTTATACCCAGAAACATTTTTAAAATGCATACATCGACTTACTGGCCAAGCTAGTCAACAAAACGGGAGGATGTTTACGGCTCTGCAGTGGTATTTCCCATGTATATTTATATAAAATAAAGTTAGTTTCAAGGATCATAATGAATTCTTCATTTCACCTTAGATGGAACTGAATGTGCAATCAAAAATTTTAAGGAAATTCATTAGGTGCACCAAAACAGCGGACAGCTCTGTATGCAAAAACATGTAGTGACAGTTCTATAAGTAATATAAACAGTATTCTGCCAGAAATGAACATATTTAAAACTATATTTTTACAAAACATTTTTTAATGTTATTTTTAATCTGATTTGATGAAATTCTGGGCATTTGTGAAAAATTATATTTTTAAAAAAATATAAATTTTTATCCAAATTTACTAGCCAGCTAAATAAGTATGAATAATAATGATTGTTTTTTTGATAAATAATTCAGTTTTAAATGTCTGCCATGCCTTAAATGTATAACAATGTGTTTTATACAGGATACCTTCAAACGAAGCTTCTTCTTCAGGTCAACTATTTCTTCTTCTTTAGTACCAATTCTGTGTTTCATCAATTCAATATCAGCTATCTGTGTCTTTAACATGTCTGCCCTGACCATTACTGGAGCAAGTGGCTATCAAGTAAACATTAGATAAAAGTAGTTCAAAACTGGATGTAAATATGCATTTTTAAATACAATATACCAAATAAAGTTATATTTCTGGTTCTCAGACAAAGCCGCCCTGTTTAATTCTGCCAGATTGACCATTTTTAATGCCTCAAGGAAAAAAAAAATAACCAACTCCATGCTATAAATTTTGAATTTTGTAGCCAAAACAAAAAGTTTTAAAACATTCTGATGACTGAGACTCATACTTTCAAACATTTGTTTGAAGTGGATTGATGAAAGTGAAACTAGAAAAGGAGCAAGCTGACAATGAAATTTCAACAGCTTAGATGGCAGATGGTTGAAATGAATAATTATTTTTTTACTATTCTATGTGTGAATACAGCTCTCTTGGCTGAAACAGGCTTCAAAGTTTTTTAAAGATGCTTTCGCAATAAAAAAGGAATTGAAGTAAATCAACCTTGTAAATTTTACAGTGTGATGTTTATTTTAGGAAATCAAATCATTTAGGATATTAATGAAAGATTTTCCATTTCATTTCTAAGAATTATATTCTTCTAATTAAACTGGGTTAACATAAAACATATAAATTCTATTTTTGGATTATTTTGCAATAAAATTAGGCATCAATATATTTTATATTTATTATTCCAAACAAAAATTCTTAAGTTTAAGGCCCTGTTCACACTACAAAAGTTAATTCGGATTAACTCAGGTAAATGCGGTTTAAGTCACTTTGCGTTCACACTAGGTTTAATTTAATCCGGATTAACTTAATTCGAATTAATTTTATCCGGATCAAGTTAATCCAGATCAAACTGTAGTGTGAACGCAAAATGTGGATTAAATCTGACGTCATAATAAATAACGTTACTTATGGTCTTAAGATTCCTACGTTTCAATTTTAATCCGGATTTAAGTTAAGCAAGAACACTAACGCTAGTGTGAACACAACAGGTTACCTATGTACTGACTTAAGTTGATCCGGATTAAGTTAATCTGGATTAAATAAAGCCTAGTGTGAACAGGCCCTAAGACTGATCGTAAGTGTAGAAACTTCAAATAAAAACTCATAGTGATGTCACAATTTCCATTTTAAAATTACACTTATGACATTTTGTGAAACTAACTGCAAGTTCAAAAAGTTGTATCATATTTTCTAGATGTAAGATATAGGAAACATTCTAATAAATTATCATACCATTTTCTAATGTGTGCCATCAAAATCATACTCTCCATTCTCCATAGCATTTGCTAATTTGTTCATTGCTCCAACTACCATACCAAAGGACATCCTGTCAAATAAATAATGAGTAGTTACAATAAATTCTTCAATGAAATCTTTTTCTACTTTATATGACTTCTTGTACAAAACCATTTTTAACATTCATGCAATTCCTATTATCAAAACAAAAGCTGCCAGCGCATATTACAGAAAGCCTGGCCATGGACCATAGTGGGTGACATGTTTCGAGAATATCACACTCCCTGCACATAAAATGTCAAAGGCAATATTTCATCCCTACCTATCCCTCCCATTTTCAAGTGGCAGTTAAAAGATATTGCCTTGTTGTGTCCCACCCGATCCCCCCTTTTTTGATAATTGTTGCATTGTTCTCCTCCTGAATATGCATGAAATATTTAAATGAAGAAAACAAGTCATTGGCTTTGTATGAACATGTTCCATCTTTAAAGGTCATGAAGAAATAATTAGGACTCATAAAAACTTTTCAAATGGCACTTTGAGATGTATTTTAGAAGAAATTAAAAGAAACAAGTCGATATGTGTCCAATGGACACTATGCCCTGCCAATGATTAGAAAAGTTATATGCTTGTGATATGAACTGCAACATTTTCGGTTAAGGAACAGGTTTAAGGTAGTTTATAAGGAAGAAGTTATGACACCCATGACCTCAGGGTCACAGCATCCTTCTCGCATCAAAATGTTGCAGTTCATATCACAAGCTATCCATGTACAAC